>APFE030021232.1:55175-119436 GCA_000404065.3 Pinus taeda
CTTCACAGTAATGGGACAACAATCGCAATTTGTAATGAACATAAACCAAGCTCTCTGCCCGGTCTAAACTCAACCTGTTCCTTTTAACACTGTGGATGAAAGAATAAGAGCTCCAACACCTCTCTGCAGAAAAAGTGTTTACCACCTGTGCGCCCGCAATGCCAAACTCTGTAGAAGTGGAGTACCCCCTCCATGCATGTTCCACCACTCAAGAGCAGAAAAATGCTCTCGATCTTGAATTGCATGCATGCTCCCAAATGGACCAGTGTTGAGCGTATAGTTGCTCACCTGTCTCCGTACCAATGCAACCTCCTCATCATCAAGGATTAATCTACTCAATGCAGCCATATATTTTTCGTGAACCTCTCTATCTTGGTGTGGTTTTTTCCTGCTTCCCCCCCTAGGTGCTGGTTTTGAAAGCCATGATGGATGATAGTATTTAGGTGTCAAACCATATGCTAATGCATGCAATGGAATATTTAGCATTTCCCATCGGTTTTGCACCTCTACACGAATATAATTGTACAAGGTGCTATCTCTAGGCTCAACAATGTCTTTAATCTGCCCCAACATGCTATCCATTTGCTCATACACCTCCCCAATTACTGGTCGATCTGAATCTGCAAACTTGATCATGTAATAAATTGGTTTGGTGAATTGCAAAATATATTTAACTTGTCCCCAAAAGTAATTGTCAAGAACAGTGTCCTTGACTTCATTAGCACCATCTATGTCAGTGTTAATTTCATCCCATGAATCAGCACACACCAGATTAGTTAAAGCTTGTCTCACCTTCACTAGCCGCCTAAAGGTGAGGTAATAACTAGCAAATCTTGTCTTTGCAATTTTAAACAATTGTAGCTTGGAGTAAGTGCCATAGAAGTAGTTTACCCTTGTATGCCCTGTGATGAATTTAATGAGCTGCTTCCGTCTCCTGTAAACCTTAGCAATCCACCCACATTCTTTGTGTTTCACAATATCATGCATCAAAAGGTTCAATGTGTGAACCAGGCACCCAGACCAAAAGATGCGTGGATGAGTACGCTCAATAATTTTTCCTGTTGCCTTACAATTTGCTGCATTATCTGTGATCACTTGAACCACATTATTCGGACCAACATCTTTCATTGATTTCAATAGGAGATCTGCAATGCTTTGTGCAGATGCACTGATGGAGGAGGAGTCATGACATGTAATAAATACTGCACCACTAGAAGAAACACCAAGAACATTTATCAAATGTTGGTTTCTAATATTTGTCCACCCATCTGATACAATGGATACCCCAGAATCTACCCACTCATTTGTAAAACGTGTCAAAGCTCTTTGAACCTTAGCTTTTTCTCTTTCTAATAACACTGTTCTAGCTTTCTCATAGTTGGGGGCCTTGTATCCTTTGGGGCTTCATTGATGGCCTTTACCATTTCATGCCAATAGGGAGAGCGAAGCACATTGAATGGTACACCGCAAGCACAAAGAAAATGGACTATCTTTCCATCTACATCATCCCTCCCAGCAACATTAAGGAAATCCCCTATTGTTATTCTACCTCCAGAGCTTGTAGAAGTACCATGAGGAGATGAGCTACCAAATTTAGAGGTTGCACTTGATTCATAATGAGTTTTTTGTTTCTTGTTTTTTTGTTGTGCAACCACCTCTATTTGGATGTATTTTCTTCTTTCTTCAGATGAAATGTTTGGGCAAATTTGTACCCCCACAGGACCCTTTTTTCATCACTGTCCAACACCCCACAAAGATGCCTCCTCACACGAGTATATGAACCACAATATGGTTTTCCTCCATGACAACCATGAGGGCACACAAATTTGTAAGATCCACCACCCTTTCCCCCATCAAGTTTGGTCACATAGTTCCACAAGGGTGTTGATGTAGCTTTCCCATCTTGTGTTTCAGTGTCCCCTTCAGGTTCATCCCCTTCCTCTTCAAACCCTTCCTCCTCATCATACATTGGGTCACTCATATTGGGACCAGTGTCCTCTTGTGTTTCTTCCCTTCTATTCCTATCACCCTTGCCATCATTAAAACCAAGAGTGGAATGATACATAGAAGCCAAAAGAACACCATCTTGGAATATGGATATAGGTAGTGGACAAACTGTAAATAAAGGAGCAAGTAGAAACAATGGGAAAGAGTAGGAGAGGGAGGAGAAAAATACAATTTTTTTTTCAGAAAAACAAGGGAGTTTGGGCTTTGAACTTACCTCTTTAGCTCTTGTAGATGAAGTCCTCCAAGCTCTTGCTCCAAGCTCCTCCTCCTTCTCCTAGCTCCTCCTTCTTCACTCCAAGCTCTCCTCTCTTCTCCTCTCCTTTCCTCTCTTCTCTTCTCCAACTCTCATAAACTCAAAGTGAGAAAATGAGGAATGAATGGGGGCTTTATTCTTTTCATTCCTCACCTTAACCTCACTCTAACCTCACCCTAACCCACCCCCTTTATGCTAAGTTAACATAACTTTTAAAAAAAGTTGTTTTCCCTTGCACACGGCCTTCTTGCCCGAAGCGTACGGGAAGCGTATGCTTCCTCCTCCGAAGCGCCACACTTCTGAGGCCCGAAGCACCGTACAAAGCACGCTTCGGAGGCATGGAAGCGGCGCTTCCATACAACGCTTCCAAATTTCCAGGAAGTGGCTAAAAAAGCCAAAGCGGCGCTTCCGAATTCGGAAGCGCCGCTTCCGACCAAGCTTCCTAGGCACTTCCGTACGGGACGCACTTCGGGGCTTGGAACCGAGAGAGGGGGGGGGGGGGCGCTTCGTGCAACACTGATCTAGATAATACTTTTATAAATTATGAAGTGATATTTCTCCCAAGGTAGGTCCTAGCTTACAGATTCAAATTTGGTCAAATCCTTTGATGTTGTTAGCCAAAATAGTGGTTAGTGATTGAGTTTCCCTTCATTCAAATATTCATGGTTAGCAATGGTGTTACCTTCCATTCAAATATTTTAAGGAAGATAGAAACCCATCAGATTTTCCTCGAGAAAAAAGGTGATGTACTGAATTAAAATAGATAAAGTTAAGCTTAGTTTTCAATTTATAAGTAAAAGGGTCTCTTAAGGTCACATCTTTTGGTGAAAAATGTACAAGTTAAAAGTTGCATTGAACATCTCCACTTTGAAAGTTCTAGAAGAAGAAAAAAAAAGTCACTTAGAAAAAGTAAGAAGAAGCCTTCTTGCAGTCATGACATATTTATTTAACCAATGATGTGTACAGGGAAAAATTGAATCAGTGGAAATCCAAAGTGAATTTTTTGAGGAATCTTTTGAAACTAACTGTTTGCAAAATGAAAACAAGATCCTTAATCATGAAATTGATCACTTAAAATTTAAAGTAACAAAATATTGACAAATGATTAGGAATTGCCACAGAAAAAGCAAGATCTCAAGAAAATATTTGACAAAGTTTTATCACACAATGATAAGGAAATCACTCTAAGAATTTAAAGTCAAACCTTATCAAAGCTAAACATCAAAGCACATTGCAATATCAATTCCAAAAGTCAACAAAGAGACATATATCAATTGAATTAAGGAATTTGTAGTGCTAAGGTACAATATGTGGACAAAAATGTCTACGAACTCAATTAGAGTTAACAATGAAATAGTTGCCACTGATGAAATTTATCAATTCACAAATCAATGAAGTATCTAAAGAAGACATATCGAATTGAAATATACTTAAATTGAGATTAACAAGAAGCAAGTTACTTACATATCTTATCGTCATCCTAAACACAAACTCGACTACATTAACTAGTTAACTTTCCAATGTCAACATCACTCTAAATGAACACAACACTATCCTAAGTTCCTAACATTCCAAAGAATTATAATTCCAATACAACTTGGAGCCATAATCAAACATATAGTTGTAGTTGCAAAAAAAGTTCAATTCAGTAGTCTTATCAACAGACAATCCCCAAAAAAATCAATCTAAGGAGGATTGATCCCTTTAAAGTGAGACGGTCTTTTAAAGCTTTAAACATTTTTTTTATCTTATTTCTTCAGTTGTTCCGAGGACAAAGTATCTTGAGGACAGGTGACATGTTAAACCTAATTAAATTACTTGTGCCTTTAAAGTTTCATGTCCCTTAACAAAGCGTGTTTTTAGAATTTTCATGTATCTTATGCACTATAAATATGCAAGTCTTCTTGATTATATATCATCTCTTGTATCATTCATACTGTATTAGATATCGTTTTGTAATTGGACATTACAATTATGGGCCTCTTGTGCAATTTTTTTTTTATTGCTTTGGTAATGAACCATTCAATAGCCTAGGGTAAATCACAAGTGTTGATGCAATGACTTGTGCCTAGGTGTTATGATACTGATAAAGTGGCAAGTCCATATTGATAGAAATAAATGCTTACAAAACAACTAATTCAGAAGACAAAACGTCCAAAAAACTTGTTCAAATGAAAGCAAACATCTTTCAATAATTTTGTGGTAACACAAACTTTAAAATCATTCATTGAATTCAATTGAATATCTTTCTATTTTTTGTGCTTTTGCAGATTTATTCTTAAGAAATTATGCATGAAAATAAAATTTACCTGGTCAATTGGGACCTTGTTGTGCTTTTTCCACACGCTCCTCGGTGGTTACACCCATTATTTCATTTACACGCCTTATAGATGGGATGTAGACTCTTCCCAATGAATCCTGCATATATTTTAATATCAATCAATTGTCCAATAGTAAACAACAAACTTTGACTCAAATATGAGATGGCAAGACAAGATTGATCAAAGGCATAAAAAAGCGAGCATGTATCAAGTAGAAGAATGGAATGCAAAAATGGAAAACATATAATAGAATAGGAATAATTACATAGAAGGATTTAGATATTAGTGTATAGTTTGTTGAGCTATGGTGTAGTGGTAACAACCAATACATATTGCAGTTTAATGGGAATTAAAATGAGATAGTGTTGAGGTTTTTGTAGCTTCGGAAGGTATTCTATATAGGGTAGGTGTCTTAGCATGTAGAAGATATTCTATTACCTCTTTAGGTGCTTGCTTGGTGGAGTAAGTGATATTATGATTTCTTTCCCAAGGTTAACTTAGGAAAGGTACAATAATTAATCTAATTAATTATTGTGGACTATTAGGCCAAAGTTCTAAGGATAAATAATAAAATTATTTAAGTGACTTAGATATAACCTCAACTGCTACTATCAAGTGAGGCATAGGATCTAATCTTAACCATTGATCACTTAGGAGATTATGGTTAGGGATTTAGGCTTAATGAAATTATAAAATAACACTAAGGGAGAGGTGAAGACACGCAATTGTGGGGGAAATGATTTTCTCTAAAGTGAGAAGTTTGACTCGATTGAAGAGAAGTGAGGAGAAGTGCAACAGGAAATTTAGGGAGAAATTCAAGGAGGTCGAGTTGCTAAAGAAAATGGTTGATTGTAGAGGAGGTTGAATTATCCAAGGTGGCCGACTTCTCTAGTGCACAGGCGCCTTACAAGATAGGGAGAACGTCTCCGAGCCCCGATGTCAAGATAGTGTAGGCCACTGCATTAAGTGTTGTCAATAGTGATGGTGTACATAAGAGGTGATGTCGCTATCATACAAGGAAAATGCCCTCATGCAAGAGTGGCTCCAAGAGATGTTCCGCTATAGGAGCTCTCAGTCAAAAGGACTCCTATCAGTATGACATAAAACTCATGCATAATGATAATGAGCATCTCACCAACATGGCATAAAACGGATCTGAATGCAAACATACATGGTGACACATGAGGATCCCATCAACATAACGACAAAGGGATCTCAAACAAGACATGACAAATCATGACAACAAGTACATCCCACAAATGATTCCGCATCACATCAAGCAGGAATCATGAAACAAGTAAGACAACAAGATCCCTCATCAAACATCAACAGGGATCAGTGCAGCACAATGCATCTCATAGCAAAAGTACATGAACATACTGCATATACCTCACATCCTAGGGCCATCTGAAGAAAAGGATGTCAAACTGTTGAAGCTGGTCGCACCATCAATCTTGCGGCGTCGAATCTCATGGAATGACTGCTCACACATGAATGCTGACACTTGTACTCCACTTTGAAAAATGGCCAAAAAACGAAATGAGCAAATGGAAAATCTAAATGCACCATCAGATTCATGGCGTCGAATAGTGTAAAATCGCATGTCAAATTTCTAAATTCTGAGAAAGTGGAAATCTAGGGCTTAAGGAATCTTTTAGATTCCCCCTAGATTCCTCAAATATTCCCTCCTCCGAGTCCTCTGTAAATCTGCTGCTCAGATTAGGAAACTGACTACGCCATCGAGTTCGTGTCATTGAAAGGTGTAGGATCGACATAAAATTTGTCCAATTTGGACACTGCAAAAATTTCACCCTCCAGAGAATTTTGCCCAATCACGATTCCACCTGCAAATAAATTAATTAAGAAAAATCTTGCCTCAATTTCCATGCGCGCTCCGAGTTCCTCCACGCCTGGGTGCACTGGGAAAATGTTGGGTTTATATCAATATTAGGGGCGGATTAAACAATAATATGGTTGGCGCATTTGGTTAAAAAAGGTAATTGTTGAGCGGGGGTCGAGGGGTCAAATCCCGCCCCTCCCGAATTAACCCACATAAGAAATTTTTGTTAACGTTTTAAGGTGGCAGGTCCACTGTCTTGGGTGGCCCACCCCCATTTCCGCTGGTAGATATGGTGTAGGCAGGAGGTGGCGAGGGCGGTGGGGTTGACAACCCACGCCCCCACCTTTAATAGCCATGTTTTTTTGAGTGGCTCCGGGGGTGGCGAGGTGCCACCCCTTAATTAATATTTTGTTTGGTGGTTGAGGAAGGGCCAGCGGGGGTCATGGCCTGTCGACCCATAATTAAAATATTTTTTTAATATAGTTTGGGATCCCACGGCAGTGGCAAGGGTCATGGCCTACCACCATTTTTTTTATATTGTTTTAAATTAATAGTTATTTTCAAAATTTCGAAAAATGACCGAAGGGGACAAATTAAACAGGCCACAAATTCGCCTAGAATCTGGCCTAGGTTGGCTGGAATCCGGTGGCCGGATTTTTGCAAAATTGTGCCTTCCTTAAGCTTGCCAAGTCACCCGGTCAACCCTGAACTTTGACTGCCTCTAACTTTCGCATACAAGCTCGGTTTGACGAACCATTTGCACCACCGTGATCACAACGATGAGATCTACAACATGAACCTAGTTCGAGCACAATCCAAACACTTTGATTTTTGACCCTTCCTAAGTCCTTTGGGACTTTTGTCTGTGTTTGGAGCCACCTGGATCAATCCTCCCCATTGAGAAGCTTTGGTCCTCCAAAAGCATGAAAAATAATCTACAACTTCTCTGTACCTTGTCTGCATCACAAGCGCCCTGAAAGGTCTCGTTTCCATCTCGCTTCCATCTCCTTCACCTTTGTTCTTCGGAGCCTTAAGCGATGAGCTGACACCTGCAACCTCTAGTACATTGTTTTGCAAATTACATGCTTGACTTTCATGACCAATTAATGACCCAAGCATCCCACACTTGCCACAAGTTTATAACACATACTCGGTGGTCAAGTTTACATCAAGATGGACACAATACCCCAGCGACGAAAACAAAGCCAAAATATCATTGTTGCTTCAACAAGTGATGAAAAACGCATCATCACTGCAACACATGATTTACAACAATAAGGCCAAACACTATTTTTGTTTTGACAAGTGATGGAAACACAACATCACTTTCAGAGTTTAAAATGCAATTCAAAATAAGACCAAACATCATTGTTGCTTAACAAGTATGGAAACACATCATCACTTTTTACATTTTAAAATGCAACAAATGATTTACAAAAGCACGACCATGACAAGCTAACATATCTAGAAACCATTTTTCACTTATCAAGGTGAATGGGTCGCCTCCTTGTGGCGATTTTGCTTTTTGAACAATTGTTTCACTTGGTTCATGCACCGACGCTTTGTCTTTAAGGCACTACTCTGGATGGAGCCTCCAACAAGTGGCTCTTTGATGGCCACCTTTGTCGCAATGACTGCAATACACCTTCTTCCTCCAGATCTGCTTAACATGTTTCTTTACCTGCTGTTGAGAGGGTCTTTCATGCCTCATCCTTTTGTGTGTTGCCATTCTTTTCCAACACTCAGAAAATGTATGATTATGTAATCCACAAAAGGTACATGTTTTTCAATGCGATGTTTTATGTTCATTAAAAACATGATTATAATTGAAATGAACATTCGAATGTCGAGAGTGGTTATAGCTTTCCTTGTTGTCTTTGGTGTAAGTATGGCAATAAGAGCTTGCCTCGGCTCTCTCCCTGCAATGGGCACTACCATGGGATGATGGGGATGTGTTCCCATCATTCTCTTTCCTCAACGATTTCAACGATGTTTCGGAAGAATTTGACACCTTCGAGCATTCTCCCTTGGTGTATCTCAAGCCTGCAAATTGAGGTCTCTGCATAACCTCGAATGGTTGAGTTATGCCTTGGTTATTAACACCAAGTTTTTCTTCCTCCTCGTGCCTCATCCGGGTAAGGAGCCTCATGTTTGTCCCTGTAATTGGGATCTCCAAATCTCCAACAGAAATCATACTATGTGAAGACAAGACCGAAAGGAAATCAACATCTTTTGCCTCCTCTGTTGATTTGGAAAGAACTGATGAGGGCTTCTCATCATCTGTTGTTAGTGGTTCGCTAGCTGTCTCGGCGCATTCCCCAACTTCCTCTTTGACATACCCAAGTCCCGCCTAACGGGGTAATTCTTCTACTTTGAGGGGGTTGACAATGCCTTGGCCATTAACGCCCAAGCCTTTTCCTTCATACCCCATTCTCTTCAACACTTTGGAGCCAATTCCTATGGTAAGATTTTCAAAAACAGAGAAATCATCATTAGGACACATACATGAATTCAGAGAATTACATTTTACCTCACAGGGGTCACGCTGCAGCTTTTCCAAAGCCTTGTCCTTTGCTTGCACTTGTTGTAGCAAACTATGTTTCTCCTCTTTCTCTTCATGTAGAAGCATCTTCAATTTAGCATTATTTGTTTGAAGACTTTGGTTGTTGTGCTTCAGTTCTTCCAAGGCCTCTTCTGTGGCTTGCAACTGAAGCTGCAATCGCTCCTTTTCCTCTGTCCTTTTCTGTAGAGTTTCATACATTATTCCCACCCTTTTAGAAATTTTGAGCATGATCTCGTACATCGCTTTTTCATCCTCTGTTGCTGCACGTTCCATTATTCACGCTTGCAATTCACATCCCACGCAAAGACCGCTATGATACCACTTGATTTGGGTCCAGGTGTGACAAAGGACCCTTCCAAGACCTTTTACTTTTGTGATGTGTTAAATTGCATTTTTAAAAGAACATAAATGAATACATCTGCATGTTGTAAAGAAGAGGAACATGACATTCATCAACCCATGAAAACATAAGCCGTTGATACCGGAGATCGTCTAGGAGGGATTATGTCTCCAGGGCTCGATGTCAAGATGGTGTAGGTCGCTGCATTAAGTGTTGTCAATAGTGATGATGTACATAAGAGGTGATGTCGCTATCATACAAGGAAAATGCCCTCACGCAAGAGTGGCTCCAAGAGATGTTCCACTATAGGAACTCTCGGTCAAAAGGACTCCTATCAGTATGACATAAAAGTCATGCATGATGTAATGAGCATCCCGCCAACATGGCATAGAAGGGATCTCAATGCAAACATACATGGCGACACATGAGTATCCCATCAACATAACGACAAAGGGATCTCAAACAAGACATGACAAATCATGAAAACAAGTACATCCCACAAATGATTCCGCATCACATCAAGGAGGAATCATGAAACAAGTAAGAAAACAAGATCCCTCATCAAACATCAACAGGCATCAGTGCAGCACAATGCATCTCATAGCAAAAGAAGTACATGAACATACTGCATATACCTCACATCTTGGGGCCATCTGAAGAAAAGGATGTCAAACTGTTGAAGTTGGTCGCACCTTCAATCTCGCGAGGTCGAATCTCATGGAATGACTACTCGCACATGAATGATGACACCTGCACTCCACTTTGAAAAGTGGCTAAAAAATGAAATGAGCAAATGAAAAATCTGAATGCACTATCATATTCATGGCGTCGAATAGTGTAAAATCACCTATCAAATTTCTAAATTTTGAGAAAGTGGAAATCTGGGGCTTAAGGAATCTTTTAGATTCCCCCTAGATTCCTCAAAGATTCCCTCCTCCGGGGCCTCTGCAAATTTATTGCTCAGATCAGCAAACTGACTGTGCCACCGGGTTCGTGTTGCTAAGAGGTGTAGGATCGACATAAAATTTGTCTAATTTGGACACTGCAAAAATTTCACCCTCCTGAAAATTTTGCCCAATCATGGTTCCACCTACGAATAAATTAATTAAAAAAAATATTGCTTTGATTTCCGTGCGCACTTCGGGTTCCTCCATGCCTAGGCACACTAGGAAAATACTGGGTTTATATAAATTTTGGGGGTGGACTAAACAATAATATGGTTGGTGCGTTTGGTTAAAAAAGGTAATTGTTGAGGAGGGGTCGGGGGGACAAATCTCGCCCCTCCCGAATTAACCCACATAAGAAATTTTTGTTAACGTTTTAGGGTGGCGGGTCCGCTGTCTTGGGTGGCCAGCCCCCATTTCCGCCGACAGATATGGTGTACACGAGAGGTGGCGAGGGCGGCAAGGTTGACAGCCCACGCCCCCACCTTTAATAGCCATGTTTGTTTGAGCGGCTCCGGGGGTGGCAGGGTCATGGCTGCCCACCCCTTAATTAATATTTTGTTTGGTGGTTGAGGGAGGGCCAATGGGGGTCATGACCCGTCGACCCATAATCAATATATATTTTTTTAATATAGTTTGGGATCCCATGACGGTGGTGGGGGTCATGGCCAGCCACCATATATATCTATATATATATATATAGTCATTTTCAAAAATTCAAAAAATGACCGAAAGGGACAAATTAAACAAGCCATAAATTCGCCCGGAATTTGGCCCAGTTTGGCCGAAATTCGGTGGCCAGATTTTTGTGAAATTGTGCCTTCCTTAAGCTTGCCAAGTCACCCGGTCAACCCTAAACTTTGACTGCCTCTAACTTTCGCATACAAGCTCGGTTTGACGAACCATTCACACCACCACGATCACAACGATGAGATCTACAACATGAACCTAGTTCGAGCACAATCCAAACACTTTGAATTTTGACCCCTTCCTGAGTCCTCTGGGACTATTGCCTGTGTTTGGAGCCACCTGGATCAGGTGCTCCCAAGTGGTTGTGGGGCACACTAAATGGTCTCATGGGTCTCCAGTGGCTCAATAACAGGTCAATGCTCTATCAATGAGGGCTAGAATATGATACATGCCCTCCCATGTCTCTTCAAATGAGACAAAACCTCATATGGGCCCTGGATCAGCAGCCAAGTGTCGAGCGTCAATGTGTGATCAACTGGGCAATATGATCCAAGTGCACATCATCTCTGTATGACTAGGGCACGAACAAATAATGTGTGGCACTGAAGAGGCCCATGGTGTGGAAATCAATGCTCTGCAATGGTGGAGTTCCATGGCCCTCAACACTCACCCTACAAGTACCATTGTGACCCTCTCGAGGTCTTGGATCTCGTATAGGGAGGACACGTCCAAGATGGAGACCCACCTACAATCTTGTATAAGGTCCAATGTGTCTCATTGCCTTCCATTACAACAATCCATTAGTGCAATTCAGTAAATAAGCTTGCTAATCAAGGGCAAAAGTAGACACTTCATAGTGGCATGCCCTTCTAGATGGGCTTTAAAATGTACGGTTATTACCTTGCTCGCCAATAGAGGTTAATGAAGCACCCTATTAGGTGGTTTCAACCCCTAAGGGAGTGACAGGTCCATGGTACATCCATCAAATGGCAGGTGACATGTGAAATAATGATGGAAGAGAGTGGGGACAAGAGGGAAAGCTCCAAGCCACATGCCATGGTACAAGGGTAGCTATGATGAGGGAAGCCCACACATAGGATGTATGAATGTAGGAGGGAGAAATCGTGGTACATGAGCTACCCCGAACTTTGTTTCTCCACCCTTCGTCATATGCCTTTTTCCTTTTATTGATTTTTCTTCCTTTTACTGCTCGGGGCTCCAGGGGATGAGAGCATGGTGTGTATGATGTAACAGTGATTATCCCCTTAAGGTGGGGTAGTTCATCGCCCACCAGGGATCTAGACAATCATGGGTTCCTGAATGATGCAGGGAGCACTTATAGGGGCCCTAGGAACCAGGATGATGGCCATAGTAATAAGGGGTAGAGCTCATGTTTAGCATTTGCCCAAGTCCTAAATTTTTATGTCCCAGCCATATTTTCATTTTGTGGTACATTTCCTATTATAAGTGGCCAAATTATTCTTTTATCTTTCTTTTTAGCTGCATCAACCTCTGGGGCATCATTCCAAGCCCACCCAAGGTGTGTACAAGGGAAGGGGGAAGCAAACACCTTGTGGACCCAATGGACAAATGTGGACCCGGGTGGAGAAAATGTGAAAAGGGGTTATAATGAGTGGAGGGGAGTGAGATATATGGTGTCGGGAAGCGGAACCTCACAACCAAATTCAAGGTTTTCCAAGTAGTACTACTCTTAAAGCTAGTAGCCAATAAATGAGATCCCACTGGACTAGGATGCAAGACTTGTTGAAAAATGTAACTAGTGTCAGTATTCATAATTGTATTTAAGTCATAATGTAATGTATTTGTCAAAAGAAAGAAAAAGGAATTCTATTGTAAAAGAAAATAACTTATTAAAGCATGGGTTTCATGCTTGGGTCAATGATTTATAGGTCAAAGCCTCCATTGTAGGCTTTGTGTCAAGAGTCCTTGTCCTTGTCATTATGTAGAAGACCCTTCTTGAGCTTTATCAATCAAGAAAGAAATTTATTTTGATGTAAATTAGGTCATTTAGGCCTCCTCCACCAAGTCAGCCTAATTGGGAGGCGAAATCCACATATAAAGGCAACAACTCGACCTCATTTGGAGCACATCAAAAAGCAAGTTCAATCTGCAGTAGTTAGAGGAAGAAAAGAGAAAAAAAAAAAAAAAAAACCTAAGAAGAAAACCCTAGCGAATGAGGAGACATTTGTCAAGTAAGAAGAAGTTGTTTTTTCTCTTTCTTTGACTCACACATGCGAAATTTTGACGCTATTAGGGAGGCCAAAATTTCAGATCTGTAGTAGGGCAGAAATTCTAGAAGCTAGGGGTCAAAATTCTGTGTTGTTGTTGGGTTAGGGTTGCAAGGCAAGAGGAGACTACTAAAGCTTACATAATCATCTTGGAAGGTTGACTTGGTGGAGGACGAAGGTCTTTTGGTGAGGTTTAAGGTCTTGGTTTGTCTCGACTTTATTTGAATCTGCTAGTGGAGAGTTTGACTAGGTTTTCCCCTATAAAGGGGTTTTAGCCCTGGCTAAATACCTATATTCAGTGTCATTGATCTTCATGTTTTGATTTGATGATTGCTTGATGAAAAGAAGATAAAAGAAGAACATAAAGAGAAATAAGACTACATGAATATCACAAATAATTATCAATATAAGAGAATTTTTTGCCTTTCTGATTTTCTAACATGGTATCAGAGCTAAGGTGAAGGAGGAAAGAAAAAGGCAGTTTGAAGGTCTATTGAAAGAAGATCAATAAGGATAGGATCATATAAGAAGAAAAGCCTACTATCTATATCAAGTGATGGAGATATTATAAAGTCTATGGCAACCTCAATGAAGACAGAAAATAAGTTAAAAGGAGCCTCCAACTACAGGAAATGGAAGAAGAGCATGAATCTTATTCTTTCTAAGCATAAAATTTTGGATTTTGTTCAAAGAAAAGTTAAGAAAACTACAAATGATGTAGGAAAGGAAAAGTACAGGGAAACTAACATCTTAACCATGAATCTAATAGTAGATGGAGTGAAGGACAATCTAATCCAATACATATTCAATATAGACTCTGCACAAGAAATATATGAAACTCTCTCCAAGTTGTTTACCATCAAGAACAATGGTCAGATAGCTAGTCTCAAGAATGAACTAAGAACAATAAAGATGACACCGTATCATCCTATTTTGTAAGAATCTCTAGAATAAGAGATGAACTCCAAGCTATTGATGAAGTTGTACCCAAGAAAGAACTTGTGATTTCTACACTACTAGGCAAATCTTGGAGCTCTTTTGCATCAAGAATTAGCAGTTGGAAAGATACACCAACCTTTGAACAAATGTGGAATGCATGCAGTCAAGAAAAAGCCTGCATCTCATTAGTAAGTAACAAAAAGGAGGATGAAGAAAACGATACTTGAAATACTTACTCTGCCAATCACAAGAAGAAGGGGGTGTACAAGAAGTTCAAACTTCAAAGGACCAAAGAAGAAGGTTGGTCTATCAAAGACTGAATGCTACAATTGTCATAAGATGGGACACTACAAAAGTCAATGTCCAGAGAATCCAAAAAATAATAAGAGAGAAAGAGAACATGCAAATGTTGTCAATGAAGCTCCACCCAAGATAAACAAGACTGAAAAATCCTAAGTCAAAGACTTATAATATTAAGTCTTCTCTTACATATCCTTCCAAGTCTATTATTTTAAGTTTTGTAATGTTTTCTTTTATGTTTTGATTTCTAGAGTTCGTAGATCTAATATATCTTGTTAGAACTTTTTTGGATTGTTTAAGTTGTAGGTATCCCTCAAAAAGACTATATTAAGAGGGAGCATTCACCATTTTACCAAAAGATAAGTATCTTGTTCTGTGTTTCATCTTTCATGTTTGGTTTCCTCCTCACATTGTGATTTGTTTATATTGTATACCAGTAATCTTTTTTTTTTTTTTTTTTTTTTTTTTTTTTAGTCAAAAAGCTTGTGGAATACACACAGGTTATGGAGGAAACTTCAAAGGAAAGATTTGAGTCATAAAACAAGCTTTGTTGCAAAGGAAACCCTTCAAAATGACACATAATGAGGTTTGTTAAAGAACAACTCAAGGTATGTCTTAAACTACAAGTTTTGTTGCAAAGTTTTCTTCATACTTAAGGTATGATCATTTGAAATTTGTTTTATTTTACTAACATTTTTATGTCTAGGGTTTTGAATTACAAAGATTCTTGTTAAGATGATTAGTCATTAGATTGAATCTACCCTTGTTATATTGTCTCTTGTCATTTGATCATTTTTGTGAAACCCTAACCTTTAGGGTTCATTGTAAAACCCTAACCTCTTGATGCTAAGGGTATGTCAATATTGATAATGAAACCCTAGTCTACTTAGGGATTGCTGATAAAGTTTAGAACATATAATGAGATCCTATTTTTTTGAAGTTTAGAGTTCTGATAATGTTGTGGCAAAAAGCTTAGTCCTTTAGGGTTTGTTGTTCATGTCTAACTTATATTATGAAACCCTAGAATTTTAGAAATTGGTGATTTAGGGTTTATGAACAAAACCCTGGTAATAACAAAGTGATGTCATAGGAATGAAAACCTTGGTGTATATTCTTTTGTGTGATCGAAACCCTAGCCTAGTCAAAATTGTTATCTAATTTTGGAGTTTGATGTTTGCATCTAGGGTTTACATCATAGAAAGAAATTGATATAAGGAAATAACAATGAAACCCTAGACATGAAATGTTGGTATGCTAACTTAATTGTTGATATTCATGTTTTACTTTTTGAAATCTAGGGTTTGTAACACGACCCTAGTAAAGGTTGATATTCTAGGGCATGATAATGAAGCCCTAGAAGTATATTGTTTTCGATTATTGATATAATTTAGTTTTGATGATGAATTATAGGGTTTGCAACAAACCCTAGTAGAGTTTGACATGTAATTCTAAGACCATATTGTTGAAAGTTGAAACCTTATGATTAGATTAATATTTTGATTGAGTTGTTGGTATGTAAGGCTTTATGTCTCGAAGATGGAGTCTAGGGTTTATGACAAAACCCTAGCAATATGTTGAATTCTAGTATATAAAAGAGATGACCCTTGCTAATTATGAACCTAACTAAGTTTAGGTGTTTGATGTCTAAAGCTTGAATGTTTTGATACTTCCATTGTAATGACATGATTTTGATATAGTTGACTTCAAACTTCTATATATTTGTATTTGGTTGTACTTTCTATTAAAAGTTTTGCAAGTACATAATCTTCAAGATGTTAATGATAATAATGATGAGGATGATGAAGGAAGCTATAAAATTGACGATGATCAATATGACCTTGATGCCATAAAGCCATGAAAGTTTGAAGTCTCTCCACTATTATAAAAGAAGGAAGTTGTTGAGTTGAGAGGGAGCTTGGATAGAAGAAAGGGTATATCTCCCCAGTTAAGAGGGAGGGCATATTATGACATCCATAGTGAATACCTTGAAGAAAGAATGAAATCGAAGAATGAATGAAAGTACTACAGATAGATTTGCAAACAAGAGACATGAGAAGTACTGAGGTTGCATTTCATGCTACTAAAGAAGTGAAAGTAGAAAGCTTCTGACAAGTTGTAATTAGATAACTTGATGATGATATAAGTAGCATCAGAATGATTGTGAACCCCGAAGGCTTGTGTTTACTTGTATATATATTTGAAAGTTTATGACTGATTGGGGTTGTGATTGTACAGGATCTCTCCGTAAAAAGGTTAAAGGTTTGAAGCATGCTTGAATTGGTGGATATATATATATATATATGATTTAATAGATTAGGAGAGATAAACCATCTTGGGGCGACAAGATGCTCCAGAGGGCATTTGGTCGGCTTATGTGTTGACATCTAGATCTCGAAGTAGTGAGGGCTGCGTTGGTCATGGAGCTTCGACCTTGGATACGCACCTTGATCCCTGGCTTGGTGTTAGAGCTTAAAATCCTGATGGTAACTATAGTGGCTAAAGCTTGAGTGTGCCTTAGTCCCACCCAATTGGAGTACCCTCATCACATATCTAATCGGTAGCACTGTGTGTTGTGACTCTGTCATGTCCCTTCTCAAACACATTTGTAACAAGGTGTTTCCACACATTTTTGCACAATTTTGCCTAAGGGAAATAACCCAACATTTTCGACTTAGGGACTTACAAAGAAATTCGACTTAATTTGGTTGCTAGTGGAAGGTGGGGGTCACCCACGTTGGAATTCGAACTAGGCCATTCGAATGGCTTGGAGGGAATTCAAATCGCTAGATGGAGGAGCCCACATGATGCAAGGAAGACCCACAAAGATAAAAGGAGGAGGGAGCTCTCATTTGGATTCATTCTTACACCTTGCAAACAAAATTACTTGATTGTTCACTTTGTTGTTTAGCTGAGTCAAACGGTTGTTTAGCCACGAATCTCTCAAGCGGGAGATTCAACCTCTACTTCGGGGGACCATCCATGCTCGCCCTAGAGAGGCAGTTCCATAAGTATTTCAGGAGTTTCGGGAGTGTGTTATAGCACTACCATTCAGCCACAACAACAAGTGCGTATTTCTGGCTCGTTGGAGAATATGCAGGGGGAGTTTGGAGCTATCAGTGATCAAGCATTTGCCGGGAGAGTTAGAGGATTGGGAGAGCAACAAAGGGCTAGTCTTTCTTGTGATTTTTGGAGCCAGCATCCCAGCAGTTCGAATTATTGGGCTTGGGGACAGTGCGGAGGGTCAGTCCAACAATTTTGTGGAGCTAAGGAGAAGGTGCCATAGGCCGGAAGCCCATCCGGGAAGTCTAGGGATTAATAGCAGAGGTCAACGGCTCAGCCCAATGCTTTGGGTCCATTTCCGAGAGAATTTACAGTTAGATTCCAGCAGGCCGAGTTTTGCAATTGCAGCTGAAGTTGGGCTCCAAGGGGGTCAAATTTCAGAAGTCTAACCAGCCAAATTCCTTCGTGGGTTTTGTTGGGTTTTTTGAGAGGAGTCTGTATTTCAAATTTCAAAATTTTCTGGATGATATTCGGGCCTGAAATCCTAATTCTTATAATATGGCGAATTGTTAGTTAACTGGGGAATTTGCACCATTTTGTGGGTTCGACTTTGGCTCATAGATAGGCCAAACCCTTTCTGGGTTTTTGTGGTTTTTGGTCAAGGAGCTTGAGGCTAAATTTGCAGCTTTTTCTGCGCATCGAAGGTGGAGTTTCTTGTAGCCCCTTTCCAACCAGCAGTGTAGTTTTCTGGGCAACACAAAGCATTAAAGGAGCAGTGCAGCATTTGAGATCATTATATTATCACCTGGGTTCTGTCACGCTTGCCATTGAGGCAAACCCAAGTTCATTCCTCCATACTATTGTACTTGCTCCATTGATTAATAAAATGGCTCAGTTGGTTCTTACTTCTGGAGTTTTTATGAGCATTTGTTGATTGTTTAAAATTTGTGTTGTAAATCATTTTTGTTTTGCATATCACTATTTATTTAAGTTTAGAACATCACAGACTCTTCATAGAGAATAACATTTTGAGATCTTCCATGTACCTCTGAATATATGTAATTATGAAGACCCCCCTAGTTAAGAGAGAGTGTTGGTAACTAGTGTCAGTCTTCATAATTGTATTTGAGTCACAATGTAATCTATTTGTCAAGAGAAAGAAAAATGAATTTTATTGTCAAAGAAATTGACTTATTAAAGCATGGGTTTCATGCTTGGGTCAATGATTTTTAAGTGAAAGCCTCCATTGTAGGCTTATAGGGTTTGTTTCAAGAGTCTGTGTCCTTGTCATTATGTAAAAGACCCTTCATGGGCTTTATCAATCAAAAAAGAAATTTATTTTGATGTAAATTATGTCATTTAGGCCTCCTCCACCAAGTTGACCTAATGGGGAGGCAGAATCCACTATATAAAGGCAACAATTCAACTTCATTTGGAGCACATCAAAAAGCAAGTTCGATTTGCAGTAGTTGGAGGAAGAAAAGAGAGTGAAAACCCTAGAGAAGGAGAAGGAAACATTTTTCAAGTAAGAAGAAGTTGTTTTTCTCTCTCTTTGACTCGCGTGAAATTTTGAAGCTAGTAGGGAGACCAAAAGTTCAGATATGCAGTAGGGTCAAAATTCTGGAAGTTGGGGGCTCAAATTTTATGTTGTTGCTGGGTTGGAACCAGAAGGCAAGAGGAGAGTATTGAAGTTTGCAAAATCATCTTGGAAGGCTGACTTGGTGGAGGACGAAGGTCTTTTGGTCAAGTCTAAGGTCTTGGTTTGTCTCAACTTGATTTGAATCTACTAGTGGAAGAGTTTGACTGGGTTTTCCCCTATAGAGGGGTTTTAGCCCTAGCTTCGTGCCTATATATGGTGTTGTTGGTCTTCATGTTTTGATTTGATGATTTTTTGATGAAAGAAGATAAAAGAAGAACATAAAGAGAAATAAGACTACAAGAATATCACAATTAATTATCAATATAGGAGACTCTTTTTGCCTTTCTGATTTTCTAACAAGACTAACCACCAAGTTGAGGAGAGGGAACAAGAGTACAATCCACGCAAATTATTTTTGCCAAATTCCCCCACTAATCCATGTTCAAATCTGCCCAAGAAAAGCAAGCATTAACACCCAATTACATAATGAAAAATCATACCTCGACCCACCTTCAAACATACGATCATGACAAATGAGTGAGTGCACACAATGCCTAGCTCAGGTGGCAGAGTAAGGAGGCACATTAAGATATCATGTGTCTGCAAGGGGTTGTTGGTTGTCAGTTGAAGACAAATTTAGGAGAAAAATTCTCCTATAGGGGTCACCCACTGGTAGTGGATAACAGAGACCATCATCATTGGATTCTCCTCATCATGATGATTATGTTGATATGTGGTGCATTTCGTGGGACCTCACGGTTTGAGAGATATGCCCAGTCAAATATGGTGCACATAACCTGTGATCGAAAATCCCAAAGTGTGAGGATGTGGTAGCATTACATGGCCAAGAAAAGAAGGATAATTTCTACTAAAGAGAAAATTTAATTTAACAATAAATATATTATTTTATAATTCGCCTTGGCCCAAATCTTGGAGGGAATGTAAAAAAAATAAAAATTATTATGTTCCAAAATTTAAATAAAAAATATAAATTGAAATTTGAAAAAGGATATTTGGCTCCATCCTAGATCGGAAGTCGGCCTCCCTCCTCTCCTTCATGTTGATTGTGTTACTGCTCAAACTAGCAGGGGACCTAAAGGGCAAATGCTTGGCCAAAGGCAACAAATGGAGACTTAGCCCACAGTCACCTCAGCTAAGGCTCCCTTCTATTTACAGACTTTCACTGATGGGAGGAGATCCAGTATATTATGGAGTCACCGACAAAGGATAAGTTAATGAAATAATATGAAGTGACCCAGAAAATCCCTTTCTCAGAAGAGTTAGAAGGATAAGGCTTGCTTGCTTCCTAAGCAAAGTACAATGTCTTCTAGGGAAAGGAAAGGAGGATTCAAGGGTTAGGTTTATGGGATATGACTTATGAAGGAACTTACCAATCCTTAAAATCCTTATTATGATTGGTATCCTGAATGGTTCTTGACGAATTATCTTTTCAAAGGAATGGGACCACAAGGGACCAAGTGGACCCGATCTAAGATAGGGGGAATGAGTATAGCAACCAATGATGTTCTTACACTAGACAAGGTGGGAAGGAAAGGATCAAAGAAAGAATTTTCACATGAAGGTGTTTATTTGATCCTATGAGGTACTAGCCTTGGGGATGCTAAGGAAAAGTTTGATCCCGAAGTTAGAGCTTGGCTTTTCTCCCAACTCCACTGTCGAAATGGCTTCAAAATTGGAGGAGACCTTGGGGAAACACCAGTGACAGAGACCCTAGGAGATCAAACTTTTTGGGGGGTTAGCTTGTCGAGAAATTGATGCCCTAGGTGCCCCAACTTGGCTAGACCTGGAAGAAGGTGAAAGAATGTGATTTTTGGTGACCAACTTTGGTAGAACAGTGCCTTAATCTTTGGGAGAATTGTGTCTATGATGAATATGAGTAGGATTTCTTAGTTCCCAGTCAAGAAGGCCTCAAGACCACTTCACTAGCCTTCTAGGTCAAGGAGAAGCAATCTTGCAGCTTTTATACTTCAATGCACAAAGGGAATAGCTTATCAAGGTCAAATTCTTTGATAAAATTATCCCTAGGAGATTTCGTTCATATTATATGCCCCATACATTGAGAGATGTTATAATAGAGACAAAATTCCACAATTTTAAGCAGTAAATGCATGCAGCAATTAGCCCTAGAACAGTGATAAACCAAATCCAATGTATATGACGAAGTAAAACAAGAATAACATTAAAAGCATGTACTTACATGTAACAGAATCTATCCAACCATTCAAAATTGACAAGAGAGAAGCTCCAAGAGAAGATAGACCAATATCCACACATCAAATTTCATCCATAAAGCTCCAATTCATCCTCTAGAAAAAGTGTGAAAATCTCAAGAGAGAGAAAAGATCCAATCCAAAGTGATGATGAGCAAATGAGCTCATCTCACTTGTATTTATACACAACTTAGGAGTTCGAATTAGCCTCCTTGGCCTACATAACCCCAAAAATAAAATAATGTTCTAATAAATTAAGAAAAGCCTTTTGGCAGATATCACATAAGAGTTTTTGGCCAACGCGTTTCGAACCAAGACCAGATGAAGAAGCAGACCACAGAAAAGGCTTAAATAGTGAGCAATGTAGAGATCATAACGACTATTTTTGCCTAGGATAAGGAAGAGGTTTGTGGATGACACTTGTGTCATCTAGTCCCATGGTAAGGAGGAGAAGGAATTGTTTTTCCTTCATCTTAACAATCTTTCTAATTCCATAAAGTTCACCATGGAATTTGAAAGTAATGGTAGTCTGCCCTTCCTTGATGTCCTCCTCTCAAGGAATGATGATGGCCCTTTTTCTCATAAGATTTTTCGTAAGAAAACTCATACCGAACAATATCTTCATGCTAATTCTCATCATTTCCCAACTCAAAAACTTGGTGTTCTCAACACCTTAGCGACAAGAGCCTTAAGAGTTTCTGAAAGCAACCATCTCAATGAAGAGAAAGCATATCTCCTAAGTGTTTTCCTTATAACGGGTATAGTAGACACCATTGTACTAAGGCCTTCCTCAAAGCAGAAAAAGGTCCTAGGGCTAAGAAAGATACCACCAAGGATCGATTTTCAAGTGTTCATCTTCCTTTTATCCAACGGATCACTAAAAAGATTGCGAGAATCCTTAGGAAGCATAAGGTAGCTTCTACATTTAGGCCTTTAAATACCATCTAGAGCTCCCATAGATCTGTCAAAGACCCAATGGATCCCAAGAATATGAAGGGTGTTTACGTTATCCCATGCTCTTGTGGGCCTCCCTACATTGGTGAGATAGGTCGCTCGATTAATCAAAGGATCTATGAACATGCCGTTGACATCAAGCATGGCAGAACACGCTCCTCTACTTTGCCAGAGCATGCAGATAAATCTAAGCATCACATTTGCATTGAGGAGGCCTTAGTCATTGCTAAGGTTAGTCATTTCCATTATCGTAAACTGAGGGAGGCCCTAGAAATCGAAAGAAGACCCAATAATTTGAATAGAGACAATGGTTGGATTATTAGTAGAAGTTGGGTCCCTATCCTATCCCCCTCATTTTTTTCCATTTCTATGGGGTTTAATCTGTTTAATTATCAGTGTAGGCATTGGTGTCTTTCTTTCTTTTTCTTATATTAGTTGTCGATTTATAGTGTTATATTCTTCGTGTTTTTCAAAACATTTTTCGTTCTTGGCTCCTTTACTAATTTTGTTTAATGTTTATTAGACCTCAACTCCGTATTTTATTGTTGACCTTGTTTTATTACTTTTCCTTGAATTTAATTATAATTCTGACTTAGGTATATTTTTGTTTTATGTATCTCCCATTAATTATTTTTCTTTTATTAATTATTTTTATCTTATGATCTTATCTCAATTAAGGTTCTAACTCATTTTTGACTTCCCTTCTTGTTTTGGGGTTTCACTTTGAATTTTTTGGTTCTTTTTAGTCATTATATATTTTTTTCGATCATTTGCCATTAATAAGATTTTAATAATATTTAATTTAATATATTAATTTTAAAATCTAGCCGTTTAATATAGTCGTTACTTAATATTATTTTTAATAATTAATAAATAATATCATAATTTATATATATATTTTTTAAATAGCCGTTATGATCTCTACATTGCTCTCTATTGAAGCCTTTGCCATAGACTGCTTCTTCATCTGGTCCTGGTGATGAACAACACTGGTTGGTTAGAAACGCATCGACCAAAAACTCTCTTATGTGATATCTAACGAAAGACTTTTCTTAATTCATTATGGATCAAAAAGCCTAAATTCAAAAATGTTCTAATAATTCAACTTTTGGTGACAAGCCCACCAAACTAGCTTATAAATGAAAAAGTAAGCCTCTCAAGAAGTCAAATAATAATTTATGAATGTCGTAGGGCCCCCTAAAAGGCCTAATGAGGTCCATGGGTGCCACAACAAGAATAGGACCCTCAAACGCAGTGGACAAGGGGTTGGCCCCTTGTAATAACATGTGGTGCTCCAAATGACATGTGGGGACACACAAGTGTCCTCATGGGTCTCCAAACAAATCAAAGATGCATGTAGATCACCTGCAAGGGCTAGGATGATGGTGTAGGTGATGCCACGTCATCGTGCAAGTCCTGGATCATCTACCAAGTGTATGGTGTAAATCTAGGGCTAGCTGGGCATGATGGATTAGGTGCATCTTCCTCGTCCAATAAGTGAAACACGAGCAATCTCTGAATGGTTGTGGGGATCCATAGAGTGTTGTCTGCTGATGTGGAGGCTCATCGCTCTCAACGAATGTTATCCGAACCGGACCGAAACTGGTGGAACTGGCCGGTCCGACTAATTTTGGCCCAAAACCTGTCTGAACCGAGCCTCCGAACCAGAATTGGCCAATTCGGTATCGAACCGGCCGGTTTTGTAAAAAAACCACTTGGTTCGATACCGTACTAGGCTATTCCACTAAACTGGTCGGTTTAGGACCGGTTTTGTTTTGCTTTTCCCTTCCTAGGTCGGCGTAAAAACAATTGTTTTTTTTTTTTTTTTTTTTTTTTTTCAAATGGTTGGCCCACTTCTAATTCTCCCCTAGGCGAACCTAATATTCAAGCCTATGGTCCTCAGCATAATATTCAAGCCTATGTTCCTATTATTGCTATGCATTTCATGTTAATGTTAAATTCTTAAAGGAAAAGTGACATTTTCCTTTTACTTTCATTTCCATCCTTTTACCTAAATTTTTAACATTACCATGAAATGACTCAGGATGTTTGAGAGTGGTTCCAACCTCATTGGAATTCATATGGAGAAAGTAGAATTTTAGATTCACTCAAAATCGAGCAGACTTAACAATTTTTCAAGATATCGGGACTGCAGGGAATGAAACATTTCCATTGGATTTTGTCATGTATGAGGGTAAGGAACTAGTATTTAATAAAGAGCACCAATCCCTCTATGTACTTTGATGTTAGTGGCAACGGTTGTCGAATTCCTCTATCATGACTCTACTAAAAATGTACCCATCACTAAAGCAAAATCTTGACGTGACATGCTATGCTTTTTCTATCTTATTTTAATGCTTAGATGGTTATATTGATGATAAAGATCCCAATATAGGCAACGATTGCAGACTTGGATGCTACTCATTCTTCAAATGACGGTGAGGAGGATGATTAGGATGGTGATTCTGATGATGACATTGACAATTAGCACTTGTAGGGTGTAGTTGTAGTATTGTAGACTGTAGTATCATACTATCATGTTATTTTGGACTATTGAGGCCTTTTAGAGCTTGTTGCTTGATGTTTTTTGGTTCAATGGTGTTTTGCACTAAGCGCTATTTTTGTTATATGCATTATTACTTGCTATATAAATGAGAACTTTTGCATTTTGTGTGTAAATGGTTTGTATTCATCTAGATGCACATGAATATACATGTTTTTCTTTAAAATATGAATATTTTATTTGTTTTTGGTAAGCCGGTATTTTTCCGGTTTTTTACCGATTCTAGTCCTGTTTCGACTGGTCCCCGATTCACAAGGTTTTTCGGTTCAATCAGCAGTTCGGTTCCGATAACATTACTCTCAGCGCACACCCTACAAGTGCCAATGAAGCCCTCTGAAGGATTAGGACCTCGTATAGGGAGACCAAACCCAAAATGTAGACCATCTGCAATCCTCCATAAGATCCAATGTGTCCCCTAGCCTTCCAATACAACAACTCTTTAGAGAAATCAAGTAAATGAGCTTACTAAATCATGGACCATAGGTGGGGTCTTCATAATGGCCTACCCTTCCATAATGGGCTTCGGGATGTGCCAATGTCTCCTAAACTCCAAATAGGGTTAACCAATAATCATATTAGGTGGTTTCTACTTATAAAGGGGATAATATGGTCAAGGTACATCCTTCAAAAGGTGGTGGCATGTGGCAAATAAGTGAATGAAGTAGGGAATGAAAAGGGGCAACCTTGGGTCACATGTTGGGGTACAAGGGTAGCTAACAAGAGGGAAGCCCACACTTGGGTTTAAAATGTCGAGGAGGGAGCAATCGTGGTACATGAGGTGCCCCGGCCTTGATTTTTTTACCCTTCTTTATATGCCTTTTTCCTTTTTATGATTTTCTTTAAATAATTGCTTTGAGTTCAAGGGGTAAAAGCATAATATATAAGATGTAGTAGTGAATACCACCTTTTAAGATGGCGTGGTTCATCGCCCACCAAGGGTTGGGACAATCATGGGTTTCTATATGATGAAGGAGGCTCGTAGAACCTATAGGAACTAGGGTGATGGCCATGATGATGGGGAAGAGCTCATGTATTGGCTTTTGCCCACATGCTAAATGTGTTTGTCCCAGCCATCTTTTCCATTTTGTGGTACATTTTCCTATTGAATGTGGCCATATATGCTTTTATCTTTCCTTTTAGCTACATCAACCTCTGGGCTTCGTTCCAGGCCATGACCCAAGGTGTGGGCAAGGGGTAGGGGCATGCTAACCCTATGTGGACCGAGTGGAGGAATGTGGACCTAGGTGGGAGAAATGATGATTGGGGTAGTAATGAATGGAAAGAGGATAATATAAGTGGATAAGGGAGCAAGACCACACATCCAAAATCGAGGTTTCCCTTGAAATACCATCCCTAGAGCCAAATGGTCAGTAAAGAGATCCAATGGAACTAGAATCCAAGGTTAATACGTAAAAGGGGTCTAGGGGACAAGAGCACAAACCTAGCCCATTTTTTCCGTCGAATCCCCTCATTAATCCATGCCTAGAAGTGTCCATGATAAGTAAACTACAATACTCAATTTCCAAATGACAAGGCATACCTTTAGGTTCGGGAGGCCCACCTTCAAACATACAATCGTGGAAGATGGGCGAGGAATCACATGGCTGTCTCAGGTGGCGGAGAAATGGCACAATGAGCTAGTTGGTTGCTACAAGGGGTTGTTCGCTACCGACTGAGGACCATCTTGGAGGATAAAAACAAACAACAACAACAAAAAATCTCTTATGGATATTACCCACAAAATGGTGGGTAACAGGCTCCTAGAAGCAACATCTTGTAGTCAGGAGGAAGAAAACTCTGTCTAGACCTCACTGACCTTAGGAAGAGTTGTCTTGCTCTTTGAATGTCCCAGGAGGAGGCTGATCTAGGGGTTCTTCACGAGCTGTAAGGCCGAAATTGCAAGGTCGAAGTTGCAGATCAAGGAGCAGTATCGTAGCTAGGAGGTCAAACTTGCAGTGTGTAGCAATGTGTAACAGTTTGGTGCATATTTAAGGAAGGACTTGAAGAAGGGCCGACTTGGTATTGAAAGGACTTGGTCTAGGGATTGGGTCTTTGTATCTCATTTGAAGCATATTCCAAGAAGAGAAGAGTTTTTGGGTTTTCCCCTCAGAAGGGTTTAACCCTGGCTAAGAGCCTATATCTGTGTCCTCTTTTATTGTTGTTATTGTTCTTGATATTGTTTGATGAAAGATCTAACTAAAGAAGGTAAAGAACATAACTAAAGATTCACAAGCACTATCAAGGTTAAGGAAAATAAGATATAATAGCTGCCTATTTACATTTTCTAACAAGATTATCTTTAGAACTCCTACTTTGGCCATTTAGAAAGTTGTTAGGCCTAAATAGCAGAGGCTTGGGCCGAGGTGACAGTGGGACCCTGCCTTGTGTGTGTGCCCATCTAGCAGGTTGCCACACTGCTAATTGGATCAATAACAGTTTCCATCCTTAATACAAAATGAGTAGACCTATCACAAACAAACATAAATTTCATCAAACTATTATAGATTTGAATTCATCACTTTATAGTTAAACTTCAACAGTTTTCAAAACAATAAATTTCAACCATGAAGCAAATTATCTAACAATGCCAACAGAACAGAGAATGTTAACAAACTTAAATGTAGAATGGCTAGAGTTTTAGAATTTTCTTTTGAAAACACTAGGAATCTTACCCGTAAAACAATTCCCAATCTTTCTAGCTTGCTTACTGCATCAACCACATCAAAATTACATTTCTCACCAAACTCTGACTCCAGGAGTTCCTCACACCGGTAATCAAGGTCCTATAAACAGAACAGAACAATGATGTAACCTAGTTGGAAAACAGTTTCTTAAAGACAATAATGGTAACAAGGATAGGCAGCAATTATCTAAACATAACACCATACAAGGTCTTACAAACTCTAGGTAAATTCCTACCTGTATTGAAGACTTTCCTTGCTCCATCAAAATGAAAAGAGATATGATCACTTCTTTCACCTGTGCATACCATGATAAGTGACCAATACTAGCAAACAATTCTGAACTTAGCAGAATCTTACAAAATTATTCAGAAAATTATTGGGTCTTTCAAACAAAAATCGGTGCCATCCATATAATGTTGTACATTATCTTAGTGTTTTAAAGCCTTCATAATAACATCTTTTGATGATACATACTTCTTGTTGAATAACATCATCACAGAGATGGAGAAGAGTTCCTTTGCCACTATCAAGCTGCTTATCATACATTGACTTTGTGATCAGATTTTGGTAGGTCGCCATGTTTTGCTGGAAACTGTACAATAGCACATCAGAAACTCAAGTTATGAAATATCTGAATTGTCTGAATCGTTTCCTTATGACATATATCAGTTCATTTCTCCCAATGGTAGCTAGGTTGTCATTTCAGTGTACTATGTCATAGAAAAACCTTTGTAAGATAACTAACATTTATAAATCATGATAGTCAAGGAGTCAAGGAGATTTGCACAATTTTGAGACACATATGAATTGTGCGCTACTTCTTATAAACTAAATAGAATTAGATACATAAAGTTATTTCCCAAACGAGAGAAATATTGGAAAAGAATCTGAAAACCAGAATCTTTCTCCTGACTATAATGACTTTCTATGATAAAGAAGGGCGGAAATATTCATAAAATATCCTCTTATATGTGAATGTAGAATACCACCTATATAAGTAGAGGAAATTTGTTAGTGATAACACTCAATGGTACTTAATTAATACTTATGTTACATTATACATTGGATGTGCGATCAATGCAGTGTTAGGAATTGTGGTTAGGTGGTCAAACCACTTCAACCACATAGGACTATTATAAATGTGTAAAGTGAGACATAATGAGAGAACCAGAGTTATATTGTTGCAATATGACTAATAAAATATACATTTCATTTTCTCTCTCCACCACTGTGCACAAATGTGTGTGCATTATGTTTCTAACATGGTATCGGAGCAGTTACCATTCCTGGTAAAGATTCAAGATGATTCTCAAGGTTCAAAGGAGCACGAGTCTCAAATCAAAAGACAGGTCGAAGGAAAGAGAAAGGTAAAGTTCAAATTATGCATTTACAAAACGTTATGGCAAGCTTTATATATACAAAAGAGTCAAGGAACGTTTGATGGCTCAAACGACCAGACTGGATCATGACTTCAATATACACACGCAGACTAGGAGTATATTGAATGTGTTAAGCATTATGAATGTGTAAACTCAGACATGATGAGAGTGCCAGAGTTATATCGTTGCAATATGACTAATATTTCATTTTCTGTCTCCACCATTGTGCATAAATGTGTGTGCATTATGTTTCTAACATGGTATCAGAGCAGATACCATTCCTGGTAAAGATTCAAGATGATTCTCAAGGTTCAAATCAAGTCTAATTTTAGCGTAAATCCCCTTTTAGTTGTCAAATGATGGGAAAAAACTAATTGTGGTTACAAGCCAGCCACATAGCCAATGCGAAATCATAAAGGTTAACCCACAAAAGGGCCAAAATGTTGACACCATCATTGTGTGGAGCTCTTGGAGGCATGCTCCTTTGGTGCCAAATTGAGTCAAGAGGGCTCCAAAAAATCATCCTCTAGCATTTGGCCCCTACATATCCATGCAAATTATCATGTGGACCCAAAAATTTTGTGTTTAGGGCACAAAATGGGTCTCATGGGCCTCCTGGCTATTGAATAGCCCGATTTTGCTCCAATGTTGAGGGCTTCAAAATATGGTGCTTGCCCTCCCATGTCTCAAGGGGTGAGGCAACCTCATTTGGGCCTTGAATCAGCTGCCAAACCATAATTGCATTGCTAAGTTGGTTGGGAGCATACTGGTCCAGGTGCATCATCTCATGAATGAGGTGGGGCAAAGCGCAGACTGCTGGGGCGTTGTAGGTGCCCATGAATTGGGATGATGCTCTCTAAGCAACAAGAGTCCCATGGCTCTCAATTCTTCACCCGTAGGGTGTAATATGCTCCTCTAGTGGACTCAAGCCCTAGTTAAGTTGCCCAACACATGATGAAAAACACTTACCGACAACACATAATGCTTAGCTTTTGCCCATGTGCTATATTAAATGTCCCAACCATCTTTTGCATTTTATGATATTCTTTTTCTTTTGTTTCTTGGTTGTGGCCACGATAAGCTTTTAACTTTCTTTTAGCTACACTGACCTCTAGGACAACATTTCTAGGCCTGACCCAAATATGTGGACAAGGGGAGGGGGTGTATCAGTGCCCTATGGACCCAAAGAAGAAAAATGGTGAAATAGGGCTTGCAATGCGCGAAGGGGAGTGAAATAAAGTGGAATGGGGAAACGGGACCATGCTACCAAAATCGAGGTTTGCCAAGTAGTGCCCTTCCTAAAGCCATAGGGCAATAAGGGAAATCCCATGGGACTAGGTGTTGGAATTTCTAAGTCTAACACGTTAGAAACCCTTCATGTACTTGATTAAAATTTTTCCTACCTACTTGTTTTGTTAATTAACAAGTTATTTACCATGTAAACACTGGAAATAAATTCAAGTACATGCTCAACACATTACAGATCATCAACTAAAGGAAATAGAAACAAGCACACAAGTGACACCATTGTTTTTGGACTAATGTCCCTGAAAAAACCCAGTTCGGGAAAACCGGTGCAGCTATCTGAGGGTTTGATTTATTAAACAATTTCAGAATACAATCTGGGTGCCAAATCTGGCATACCCAACAGAGAAAAATCTCGGCAGTAGTACCCCTCTACTCAAAACCAGATATTCAGACTAAAACCACGGATAAACACTCCGACAACTCCACAGCTCCAATCTGCCCCACGAAAACCCAACGTCAGCCTCTAGGGACTGCATGTGCCTCTCTCTGGCCCAGTGTTAGCCCAGCGTCACTCTGGCTTGGCCTACGTCAGCCTCTGGAGGCACTGTGTCAGCCCTCTGGTCCTCTGCATCTCCCACACTGGCCCTCTGAGACATTGTGCAGCTCCTGGCTGCCTCTACGTGAGTCCTAGCTGGCTTTTGCATCCCTCTCTCTGGCTATTGCACTGATCCTCCTGGTGCTATCTCTGCCTCTCTGCTTCTGTATTCACTGCCCCTCAGCTACAACTCTGATCACTCTCTCAACTTTCTCAGCAAACCCAGTCCCCGAAAGCCGAAATCTTGATCTCTTGGTGCGTTCTCCAAGTGACCCTCAAGCCTCCTCTTATACTCTTCTCGTTAACAATTCAACGGCCAAGATTCAGTCCCTAATCAACAGCTAAGATTAGATCTGGCTTGATCCATGACTTTTGGACCATTCTAACACATTTTTATCTTAATTCACATTAATATTTTATTTTCCCTAAGTTTAGACTTAGGGACTCCATTAAAAATATTAATTTTTTTAATATCTCCCAAACTGTTTAGAATCTGCCCAAACGCTTTCTGGGTATTGGAGATCTCATGTACCTTAGCCTCTCCACCAATTTTCGTGGCTAGAGTACATCCGATGCTACCCCAAATCAACACTCCCTCTTAGTGAGGATTGTGCTCTAGTATACTACTCACTGAGCATCACTCTGATCATCCAGCATCGATGTCTGTGCTGATGCTAGGCCTGCTTCCCAACATCCTCTGCACTGTTGCTTCCTGTACTGCCACCCATGGCACTGCCACTGCTGCATCTGCACTGCAACTCCCTCTACATCCGTGTTGCTGACCATGGCCCTGCCACTACCACTGCTGCATCTGTACTGCAACCCCCTCTCATCGTGTTGCCCATAGCACTACCACTGCTAACTGTTGCACTGCAACTCAGTTACTAAGAAGTAAGTAACTGATCTCCCAACTTTGACATCTTCGTCATGCTAGAAACACTCTTGATGTTGAAGCCAATGTTGCACGAAGCGAGGATGAAGCGGGGACGTTTTTTGAAAGCGGGGACGCAGAAGCATCATTTTCCAAAAATCTAGGGAGCGAAGTGTCTGCGGAAGCGTCTGCTATATATATATTTTTTATATTTTTTTGCATTTATACTCAAAACAAACATCCCAAATACCAAATTAGTTTGTAGAAGACATGAAAACATGCATATTTTTGCATAAATCAAGATAGATATGGCATCCATGATTCCATTGTAGTTACTAGTATGTACATCAACCATCTATATTCTAGCGATTACAAACATACATCAAATTTTTAAGCATATTATAAAACATAAAACATAAAGCATATTGTGATTTATCTAGCAAGTGAGCAACTGTCAACATTTGTCATGTCCAAAATTCAATTAATAATGTTTACAAAATATGTCACTTGGTCACCGCCAAGACAAAAAAGGTTCAAAATTCAAATTCATAAGCCTACAAGTCTAATCAGTAATCTATGACAAAAGTAGTAAATTGTGAACATATCTACTAATCTCTCCTCCTTCCACGACGAAGAGAACGTGGCGGCGGGCCTCCACGTGGCGGCAATGAAGAAGATGGTGCCTGTGGAAGTTGTGGCAGTGGCACTGAAACTGATGAAGAAGAACCCCCTGCTGTTGGTGTTGAACCATGGAACCTAGGAAACAAGGGACCAGATGGGGGTGGGGGTGGCATATCAACACGATCATCATCATCCTGGAATCGCTCAAAAAATTCATGCAAAAAAAAAACACTAGTTAACAAAAAAATTAAAAACATGAATTAGAGAAATGCTTTATAAGGAAAAATTGGAAAATTCATACCACAATGGACATACCTGGATAAGAGCATCATCTAATTGCTCTAATCGCAACACTCCATCCTCCAAATTGGGCTCCTCTAGATTCTTGTCCCAAATCAACAGGTCTTTATTAGACTTTGCATCTTCACAGTAATGGGACAACAATCGCAAGTTGTAATGAACATAAACCAAGCTCTCTGCCCAGTCTAAACTCAACCTATTCCTTGTAACACTGTGGATGAAAGAATAAGAGCTCCAACACCTCTCTGCAGAAGAAGTGTTTACCACCTGTGATAGCACCTGCAATGCCAAAGTCTGTAGAAGTGGAGTAACCCCTCCATGCATGTTCCACCACTGAAGAGAAGAAAAAGTCACTCGATCTCTAATTGCATGCATGCTCCAAAATGGACCAGTGTTAAGTGTATAGTTGCTCAACTGTCTCCGTACCAATGCAGCCTCCTCCTCATCAGGGATTAATTTACTCAATGCAGCCATATATTTTTTGTGAACCTCTTGATCTTGGTGTGGTTTTCTCCTGCTTCCCCCCCAGGAGCTAGTGTTGAAAGCCATGATGGATGATAGTATTTCAGTGTCAAAACATATGCTAATACATGCTATGGAACATTTAGCATTTCCCATCAGTTTTCCACCTCTGCACGAATATAATTGTACAAGGTGATATCTCTAAGCTCAACAATGTCTTTAATCTGCCCCAACATGCTATCCATTTGCTCATACACCTCCCCAATTACTGGTCAATCTGAATCTCCAAACTTGATCATGTAATAAATTGGTTTGGTGAATTGCAAAACATATTTAACCTGTGACCAAAACTAACTGTCAAGAACAGTGTCCTTGACTGCATTAGCACCATCTATGTCAGTGTTAATTTCGTCCCATGATTCAGCACACACCAGATTAGTTAAAGCTTGTCTCACCTTCACTAGCTGCCTAAAGGTGAGGTAATAACTAGCAAATCTTGTCTTTGCAAGTTTAAGCAATTGCAACTTGGAGTAAGTGCCATAGAAGTAGTTTACCCTTGTATGTCCTGTGATGAATTTAATGAGTTGCTTTCCTCTCGTGTAAAGCTCAGTAGTCCACCCACATTCTTTGTGCTTCACAATATCATGCATCAAAAGATTCAATGTGTGTACTAGGCACCCAAACCAAAAGATGTGTGGATAAGTACGCTCAATAATTTTTCCTGTTGCCTTACAATTTGCTGCATTATCTGTGATCACTTGAACCACATTATTCGGACCAACATCTTTCATTGATTTCAATAGGAGATCTGCAATGTTTTGTGCAGATGCACTGATGGAGGAGAAGTCATGACATGTAATAAATATTGCACCACTAGAAGAAACACCAAGAACATTTATCAAATGTTGGTTTCTAATATTTGTTCACCCATCTGATACAATTAATACCCCACAATCTACCCACTCATTTGTAAAACATGTCAAAGCTCTTTGAACCTTAGCTTTTTCTCTTTCTAATAACATTGTTCTAGCTTTCTCATAGTTGGGAGCCTTGTATCCTTTTGGGGCTTCATTGATGGCCTTTACCATTTCATGCCAATAGGGAAAGCGAAGCACATTGAATGGTACACCGCAAGCACAAAGAAAAGGGACTATCTTTCCATCCACATCATCACTTCCAACAACATTAAGGAAATCCCCTATTGTTCTTCTACCTCCAGAGCTTGCAGAAGTACCATGAGGAGATGAGCTACCAAATTTAGAGGTTGCACTTGATTCAGAATGAGTTTCTTGTTTCTTGCTTTTTTGTTGTGCAGACTCCTCTATTTGGATTTATTTTCTTCTTTGTTCAGATAAAATGTTTGGGCAAATTTGTACCCCCACAGGACCCTTTTTATCATCATTGTCCAACACCCCACAAAGATGCCTCCTCACACAGGCATATGAACCACAATATGGTTTTCCTCCAAGACAACCATGAGGGCACACAAATTTGTAAGTTCCACCACCCCTTCCCCCATCAAGTTTGGTCACATAGTTCCACAAGGGTGTTAATGCAACTTTCCCATCTAGTGTTTCAGTTTCCCCTTCAGGTTCATCCCCTTCCTCTTCAAACCCTTCCTCCTCATCATACATTGGATCACTCATATTGGGACCACTGTCCTCTTGTGCTTCTTCCCTTCTATTCCTACTCCCCCTTGCCATCATTAAAACCAAGAGTGGAATGATACATAGAAGCCAAAAGAACACCATCTTAGAATATGGATATAGGTGGTGGACAACCTGCAAGTAAAGGAGAAAGTAGAAACAATGGGAAAGACTAGGAGAGGGAGGAGAAAAATACAAAAAAAAGTCAAAAAAATAAGGGAGTTTGGGGTTTTAACTTACTTCTTTAGCTCTTGTAGATGAAGTCCTCCAAGCTCTTGCTCCAAGCTCCTCCTCCTTCTCCTAGCTCCTCCTCCTTCACTCCTCCATGCTCTCCTCTCTTCTCCTCTCTTCTCCTCTCCTTTCCTCTCTTCTCTTCTCCTCTCCTCTCTTCTCCAACTCTCATAAACTCAAAGTGAGCAAATGAGGAATGAATGGGGGCTTTATTCCCTTCATTTCTCACCCTAACCCAAGGTGGACCCACCCCCTTTATGCCAAGTCAACAAAAATTAAAAAAAAAACAAAAAAAAATCGCATTTCATAATCCACGTGGCGCTTTTCTGGAAGCGTACGGGAAGCATGTGCTTCTCCCTCCAAAGCGCCACGCTTCATACGCCCAAAGCGTCGTACGAAGCGCGCTTCGGAGGTTCGGAATCGCACTTCGGAGCCACGCTTCAGAAAATTCCAAGGAGCGGCAAAATCAGGCGGAAGCACACTTCCGAATTTCGGAAGCGCACTTCTGGGGAAGTTTCCTACACGCATCCGCATGGGACGTGCTTCGGGGCTTGGAACCGGGAGGCGGGTGGGTGGGGGGGACGCTTCCTACAACATTGGCTGAAGCTCCCTCTGTCATTGACAAGTGCTCCCTCTCTGACCTCTGCATTGTTGCAACAACTCCATGCATCTCGCACCGTTGCACACCTCTCTATGACATCTTGCACAGGTGCAACATTCATGCCTCTCGCACTATTGCAGCCTGCTAGCCTCGCGTTGTCCTGGGAATCCTGCACTGTAGCTCCTTCTGTCGCTCCATCCACATCTATCTCTATTGACATCGCCAGTATTGGTACTCCTCTTTGCGGCTCCCGTAGCAAGGTCCAATCCAAAAGGCTGGGTACCTCGAGGATCCTGCCCCTCATCGCCTGTAGTCTTCCTAACTATAACTCGATGTCTCCCCACTTCGTCTAAAGTGGCATGTGAGCACCTATGGCACAATCATCATCTATCTCCACTTCCTTCTCTACCCTTGCTGGCGCTGCCTTGGTCTCAGAGGCCTCTCCCTTACTCTTCTTCCTTGGACATTGGGTCACATAATGACCCAGCTCCCCACAATGGAAGCATTTGACCTTGGAGAGGTCCTTCTTCTTTCGTTTCTCCTACTTTCCCTCAGATGTTAGGGGAACATCCTCCTCCTCCTCCTTCTTGATTCTGATCCCCTTGTCGTTGCTTCCTTCCTTGCTCAGCATTCTGATCTCTTCTTGGCGAAGAGCAACCCACATTTCCTCCCAGTCTGGAAGGGTCGCCCTGCCCAGTATGCTCTAGACAAACACCTCCCAATCTTCTGAGACTGCATTCAAGGTTGTTCTCACCATCAATTCTGGATCCGATGTTACCCCTATGGAAGTCGACTGATCCCGGATCTCCTTCAATCAACCGAGGAATGGATCAATCTGTTCTCCCTTCTGCATCTGGTATGATCGCAACTGATTTTCTAGTACGATCTTCCTCTGCACGGAAGTACGTTGACACAACTTGGTCAGGGCCTCCCACATGTGTTGTGTTCTTCTCGGCAATATGTGGTACTATATGATCCTTGACCTCGTCAAGGATGATACTCTTAGCCCTCGCCATTGCATCCTCATACATGTCGCTATCCGCCAAGTCAACTGGGATAGCTATTGTCCTCAAGGAAAAGTGCTTGACACGATTCCTGTCTAGTACGGATAAGATTATGGCCTTCCAGACTACAAATTTTGAGGCTCTGTTGAGTCTGTCCTGGTCTCTTACTCCGTGTAGTGCCATTTTGTTGCTCCTCTACTTCCCTCCTGGAAGTTCTCAGTATGACTTCTCTGAGCCTCGATTTCCCTCCTAGAAACCCTTCTACCAATGTCGAGATGCCCCTCTCCAATCATCTGTGCAACTGCAACACTGATCTGGATTCCTTAGCTAGAAATCCACCTCGGCAACAACTCCCTCTACCTTGGCCTTGCCTTGTTAGGTACTTTTTCTAACTACAGTACCCCACCAACTCCACTCTGCAACTTACCCACAGCCTCCTAAACCCCAGCAAACTGAAGGTTAGAGCTCCTAGGCTCTGCGCAATCCCGGCACCAGCAAATCAACCTCCTCCGCCAATTGAGTTAGCCCTCCTAGCCTTTGTGTGGCTCTGCGTGAGCCTGCCTTTACCTCCCTCGGCTTCTGTGTTGCCTCTTCCTGGCTCAATCTTGATGACGCAGGCACTACATCACCCCTTCCCTGCTGCTACTCTGCTAGGAACAATGTTTGTCACTCGGGACAGTTGTTTTCTGTTGTTGCTGCTCTGCTCAACTGATGTCCTCAGTTCTCTTGTGATCTACAACCACGCTCTGATACCATGTTGGAATTTCTAAGTCTGACACGTTAGAAACCCTTCATGTACTTTACTGATTTATTCCTACCTACTTGTTCTGTTAATTAACAAGTTATTTACCATGTAAATACTAGAAACAAATACAAGTACATGCTCAACACATTACAAATCATCAATTGAAGGAAATAGAAACAAACACACAAGTGACACCATTGTTTTTGGACTAATGTCCTCAAAAAAAACCCAATGCGGGAAAACCAGTGCAGCTATCCGAGGGTTTGATTTATTAAGCAGTTTCAGATTACAATTTTGGTGCCAAATCCGACATACCCAACAGAGAAAAATCTCGGCAATAGTACCTCTCTATGTGGAAGTAGATATTTTGGCTAAAACCCCAGATAAACACTCTAGCAGCTCCACAGCTCCAATCTACCCCACGAAACCCCAACGCCAGCCTCTATCTGGCCCAGCGTTAGCCCAACGTCACTCTGGCTTGGCCTGCGTCAGCCTCTGGAGGCACTGTCTTAGACCTCTGGTCCTCTGCGTCTCCCACGTTGGCCCTCTGAGGCACTGTGCAGCTCCTGGCTACCTCTGCGTGAGCCCTGGCTGGCTTCTGCATCCCTCTCTCCGGCTCTACGCTAATCCTCCCGGTGCTATCTCTGCCTCTTTACTTCTGTATTCATTGCCACTCAGCTGCAACTCTGATCACTCTCTCAACTTTCTCAACAAACCTAGCCCCAGAAAGTCGAAATCTTGATCTCTTGGTGTGTTCTCCAAGTGACCCTCAAGCTTCCTCTTATACTTTTCTCGTTGACAATTCAACGGCCGAGATTAAGTCCCTAATCAACGGCGAAAATTAGATCTGGCTTGATCCATGGCTTGGACCATTCTAACACAGTTTTATATTAATTCACATTAATATTTTATTTTCCCTGAGTTTAGAATTAGGGACTCCATTAAAAATATTAATTATTTTAATATCTCCCAAACTGTTTAGAATATGCCCAAACCCTTTCTGGATATTGGAGATCTCATGTGCCTTAGCCTCTCCACCAATTTTCGTGGCTAGAGCACATCCGATGCTACCCCAAATCAACACTAGGATTGAAGATTAACCCCCCATTTAAGGTGAGGGAATAAAACCACGATCAAAGCCCTTCCTTCTTCCAATTCACACAATAATCCATGCTCAAGATGCCCAAATGAAAGCAAACATAAGCACCCAACTTCACATTGAAAAACATACCTTTTGGGTTGGATTGCCCACCTTCTAACATATACTCTTGACAAATGGGCGAGGAAACATACAAGTAATGCAAGGAGCGGACATAAAGTGGCACATCACACTACCTACAAGGTGGTTGTCAGGGGTTGCTAGCTATCGGCTGGAAGAAGATGAATAGGAGAAAAACTCTCCTACGGGTCCCCACTTTTGGTGGTTAATGCGGCCCACCTTTTCCACCTCTCTAGTGCACCTTTTACTTCTTTTTTATAATTTTTTGTATTTTGGTGCATAGCTCAAGGAACAAAGCTTGTTTTTTATGATATAACATTTAATTTACCCCTTGAGATGAGGTGGTTTTTGTTCATTAGGGTTGGGAGATGCAAGGGCTCCTTTTAATGAGGTGGAGCATCAAATGCTTATGAACCAAGCAATGGCTAATGAGGAGAGTAGAGCTCATGCTAGGCCTTTTCCCATGCACTAACTCATGTTCTAGCCATCTTTTGCATTTTGATTTTCTTTACCTTCATTGTGGCCATATTATGCTTTTCCATTCTTTTAGCTGCATCAACATCCAAGGCAATGTTTTCCAGCCCTGCTCAACGATGTGGATAAAAGAGTGTCAAATCCCAATGAACCAATGACAAGTTAGACCCGAAGAATGGAGATGGTATCAATGGTTTGTAACGTGACATGGAAAGTAGTAAGTATGGTGTAAGGGAGAATGAACATGCTATTTCAATCCAAGGTTTCCAAGTATCGTCTCTCTTATAACCTTAAGGCCTTAAGGGAGGTCCTACTAGACTAAGGCTAAAATTAACCCCCCTAGTAAGGTGAGAGAAGGCATTTATAGTCAAGATCGATCAATCATCCAAATCAACCCTTTATCCATACTAAATGCCCAAAAACATTAAGTAGAAGCACCTGATTGCAAAATAATGAAAGTAATTGTTGAGTGGTAATCATCCAGATCACCCCTTTATCCATACTAAATGCCCAAAAACATTAAATAGAAGCACCCGATTGCAAAATCATCAAAGCACCTGTTGAGTGGCAGCCCACCTTCATCCAAAAGGAATGTCGAATGGTGAGAGGTGTAGTGACTAGTGTAGATGGTGGAGTTGGCATATCATTATATCAAGCTAATGTGTAGGGTTGTTGGCTTGTCCAAAAAATAAGAAAAGATTTCTCCAAAGGGGTTACCCATTTCGATAGGTAACGGGACCCTTAGTAATACTCATGAGAAAGTACATATACACATTAGTATCATTGTATTGGAGGTGTATTGAATTGTATTGTCTTGTAGCACTGCTTGTGGAGTGATTCTTTCCATAAGAAATATTTGATGGTGTTGACCCACCTTACAAGTTCTCTCTATATTTTTTTGATGTTTATGGCGAATGTCTTGGATATTTTTAATGTTTTAGGGTTTATCTTGAAAGTTTCATGGTGGATTGTCTTTTATATCTTTGAATATTACTACAAGTGGTATCATAGCATTGGAATTTATTTTCATGTGACAACTCCATATTATAGGTTCATGGATGCATTCAACCAGAAAAGGTTATTATTTCTACAAACCCTATTAACAAGCATAACTTCATCAATGTTGACATGGCTAAAAGATTGCAAGTACCTATAAAGAAAATTCAAAGCATGTATGTAATATCCCATTTCAGAGATATTCCCCAAAACCCCAGTGAACTCCAACCAAATACGTACAAATGATATAATAACCGCGAAGCTCAAAATGATAAAAATAACAGTGGTGCAACATATAATAATGTAAACATGAAATATAAGCAGAGACTCGAGAAATGCAGAGAGAAATGCTAAGCCATTTTATTATACTGAGTAATGGAATGAGTACAGGAGGTGATCAGAAAGATGGCACCTCGACTTGCACCAGGGAAGTGAAGAAATACACTTAGAATAGCAAAGGAATGACCTCTCTCTGAACTGCGTGGATGCTGCTGGGAAACTGTCGTGCTACTGCTACCGCTGGAAATCAAATGAGGATTTGGGGTTGTTCCCCTCCTCAGAAAATGCTGAAACTCTGGAATCTGCCCCTACTTAAAAAATCCAGAAAAATCCAGAAAGCTTTTCTGAAACGGTCGACCCCCTAAAATCGCCCCCCTGGGGGAATCACACACAATCCCTCAAGGCTCTGCGCTACCACTGAGTAAAATCCTCCAAAATACTGTCTGAAAATCTGCCAAACTCCTCCAATATGCAAGAGATGATCTCTTGCTCAATCTCCCAGCTCAACTCCTCCACAAACCCCCAATCCGGAACTGCCCCCAAAAAAACTACATCACTCTTTCTCAAGACTACGCAGTCCTCCAATGCTCAGCTCCACCTCAATGCCAAAGATCAAAACTACTGCCAAAAGACTGCTGGAACTACCTTGCCCGAATAGGCACTAGAAGTCCCCCGGGGCTAAGGGTCTCTGAATGGAGACACTCAGTGCACTAAACAGTGCTACAGACAGGCTAAACAGCCAGCATGCTCCAAGTCGAAGTGACTAGTTCAAATGCTCATAACTGAATGCCACAATGAGGAGGCTCCTCTCTCCTTTATAGCATTGGCCTCTCTCAATCCCAAGGCTCACCTCCTCCAACGTAATCTCCTCTTGCCACATGTTCCTTTTCCCATCTGCGCAGTCCCTCCAAGTCTCTGTGTGGGCCCCATCACTGCGTGGTCCTTTGGCCCCTTTGGCTCCCCTTTAAGTCACAAAGTTGTGCTACTAGGAAGTGACTTTTATTCTAAAAGTGAGTTATGTCCCCTTTTCCTCACCTTTTTATTTACAAATAACTATAGAAGGCAAAATTGAGCAAAATCGAATATTCCAATTAGCCATGGCCAATTAGGAATATTACAGTCTCCCCCGGCAAAATGTTGCTTGTCCTCAAGCAACTGAAGTGATGGATGCTGCAAAATTTTCTCACTCTCCCAAGTGGCATCCTCATCCGGCAAATTCTTCCACCTCACCAAGAATTCCCAGATTGTCTTGTTCCGTAGCTACCTCTCCCTGGTATCAATAATAGCCTCTGGCTGCAACACCAAATGCCCCTCATCATTCGTGGGTGGTAGCTCATCCGTCACCGTCACATGATGCGCCAATGCCTTTTTCAGGCATGCTACATGAAGGACGTTATGAATCTTGCTGCCTTGGGGCAACTCCAACTCATACGCAACCTGTCCAATCCTGCGTATCATCCTGTATGGCCCATAAAAGCGGGGCTTGAGCTTCTCAGCCCCCTTCTACTTCAGTGACGACTGTCGGTATGGCTGTAATCGTAGGTAGACCAAGTCCCCTACCTCAAACTATCTCTCCACCCAACCCTTGTCAGCATACAGCTTTTGCTGGTTTTGCCTTGTAGCCATATTATCCTTGAGAGCTCAGAGAATATCCTGACTCTCTTGGATCCAAATCTTGGCTCTCGGAGCCTTGCTAGCACCAAACATCACGTCAGCAAAAGATAAGGGATGATATCCATACAAAGCATAAAATGGCGACATACCAATGGACATGTGATGTGTAGTGTTGTAGCAGTACTCCCCCAGATGCAGCCACTTCAGCCATGCTCACTGCTGCCCACTGACATAGTTACGCAAGTAGCCCTCTAGCGACTTGTTAACTATCTATGTCTACCCGTCCGTTTGTGGGTGATAACTGGTACTCAGTGTCAACTCTGTCCCCACCAACCGGAAAAGCTCCTACCAAAATCTGCCCAAGAAACGGTTGTCCGTCACTGGTGATGGTCTTGGGAAGACCATGTAACCTGAAAATCTCTCTGAAGAACAGCTTGGCCACATGCGCTGCTGTGTAGTGTGCGGATATGGCGAAAAAGTGTGAGTACTTTGTCAGCCGATCAACGACGACAAAGATGCAGTCCTTGCCCTGTACCATGGGCAACCCTGTGATGAAATCCATCGAAATACACTCCCATTTCCCCTCTAAAATGGAAAGAGGCTACAATAGTCCTGCTGGATGGTTCATCTCCCCCTTGTTCCTCTGGCAAACATCGCACTGCCAAACATGCTGGAATACGTCCTCCTTGAGGCCCTTCGATGAGAACCTCTCTCTAATGGCCCTGTAGGTTTTGGTAAACCCTTGATGACCTGCCAATGGTGAATCATGTGACGCCTAAAGTATCTTCTTCTTGAGCTGAGATCCCTCAGTCAAGAAGATCTGGTCCCTGTAGTAGATGATCCCATCGACCACCCTGTACCTGTCATCTGCCACCTACCCATCCAGAACCTCACATGCAAATCTATCCTTGAAGTACTCTACTAGGAGTCGAGCCCTCTAGTCTGCGTCCAAGCTCATAAGAGATAACGTGGTTGGTCTACGTGAAAGGGCATCTACTACCACGTTGTTCTTACCCTTGACATACTCAATGTCAAAGTCATATGCTTGGATCTTACTAATCCACTTCTGTTGCCTCTCCTATAGATGCTTCTACTCCAAAAAGAACTTGAGGCTGTTGTGATCAGTCCTCGCCTTGAACCTGTTACCTACCAAATACTATCGGTACTTGGCCAATGCATGCATGATGGCCAGCATCTCCTTGTCGTATATAGAATACAACCTCTCGTGTGGAAGGAGCTTCCGGCTCTCAAAGGCTATAGGGTGACCTCCCTGCATCAACACTGCGTTGATCCCCTCTCCCAACGCATCACACTCCAAAACAAATGGCTGCATAAAATCCGGCAATGCACGCACTGGGCAGCTGCTCATAACCTCCTTGAGCCTGTCAAAGGCTCGTTGCGCTGTATCTGACCAACTGAATGCCCCCTTCCTCGTCAAATCTATCAGAGATGCAGCAAGCTGTGAGAAACCCTTCACGAACTTCCAGTAGTAAGTGCAAATGCCAATGAATCCTCGAAGTTCTATCACGTTTCTCGGCTTCGGCCAATCTCTGATGGCCCTGATCTTCTCCTCATGGACCCTCACTACGTCCACCCTTATAATTGTTGACACCTAATCCGAAACGGATGGGTAAACTGGACAGTCATCAAGAAGATGAACTGATCCGTCATGTTTGTGTATATAAATATGTATTAGCTAATGAATAAGATATCAGTTTCTCTCGCTCATTTTGGAGTTACCCTAGCCTGACAATATCCCCCATTAGGGTAAAATAGTCACCATTGATCAGTTGAAATTTTGCAAGCCTGATCTTCAATTTCATGATAGTAAGTTAGTTCCCTTTATAGGAAATTACACCACCCTTGCTAAAAGTATTAGAGCAGTGATGTTCAAATATTCCTCCTTGATGGGAACATTTCTCCTTTCTCCACCAGTACCATGTCCATATGATTCATGATTAACCTGATCTCTTATGTTGCTAGCAAATATCTTGGACCTCTTGATCCTTGAGTTGTGCCTACGGAAGATGAATCTCATGGGGGCATAATTCCACATTTTATGGAAGTAATCCCCTATTTAGTGGTTCCACAACCACTTGATGACACTAGCAAAAAACTTCATCTTGATATGGAATATGATCAAGATACTCTGCCGACATGGGTCGTCACTCCATCACTTTCACCTGAATCCCTTAATATTGAATTCCCTTCAAATAAGGGCAACTTGGAGGTCATGACTTCACAAGATGATCTAAGGGAGACTATGCCTCATGATGCCTCTACTCTACTACACTTGGAAATAATGGAATTTGGCACTGAAAATATTGAATTGGACAAGAGGGAATTTCCTATGTCATCTAATGAAGCACCACCCTTGGACCAATTCAAGTCAACTATTTATAGCATTGAACTTGCCACTGGATTATCCACTCTAAATTCCCCTTCAACACATGCCTCATACCCTCTTCATGACTTAATCATCATTATGAAGGAGTTGTCTTAGCTCGTGAGGCCATTCACCCTTTTATGTCCTTGGATTGTCCCTGATAATGCTCTGGTTCTAAGCTATCTTTGGAATCATCAACCTTTAAGAATGTGGAGGTTTAATTGGATGTGGCATGGCCCCATCATGTTTTGCCATATGTTTCTAAAAACTGCACATTAGTTCATACATTGGAATCCTTGGCTTGTACACGATAGTGAGCACTACATTGCATAACCTCTCAGATTATGTCATGCTTTGTACATATGTATATAATAATTTTTTTTTTATTGACATATAGGAGTAAGATACCTGATTTTTTCATTGCATTATTCAAATTAGAGGAAATTTTATTTTAAAACGTTAACATTGAATTCCCATGTCATAATGTGTAAGCCAATCAAAATCTTTTAAAATTCAAAAGAGATGCATGTGTGATTAGGCATTGATACATTTTTTAAAAATATAATTTACCTACCTTCAGTGTGTGAATTGGTGCCCCAAATGACCAAGACTATATTAAATATTTAAAAATAAATTACAATATCCTTTATTTACAAAAGTTATAATATCGATAATATTTTTAATAGAGGGTAATCATGGGTTGAGTGTGTTTTTAATGATGCGTAACTAATTTAAAATTTAATGTACTTTTTTTACTTTAATTTTAATTAAATGTTATATGTTAAAAACAAAATTAATTTAAATATAAATATATACTATGGATTCTTTTTGATAAAAGGTGATTTAAAATTTAAATATTGTGTTAACAAAAATTATTATATATATATATATATATATATTATATATATATATAATTTATAATATATATAATATATCACACGTACTAGTTTTAAATTTTAAATATATTTATTCTAATTTAAATTTGAGGTAATTTTAAATATTAAATTAATTTTTAAATTTAAATTGTATTAAATCCTTGTGATAATAATAAAATATATATATATTGGTTGTTTCGATAAATGTGACATTTATTTGGGAAATTTTGATAAAAGTAAAATAATAAAAATGATATATTAAAAAATTGTCTACATGACATTATTTTATTAATTTCTTAATTTTTTCTTAGGTGGCTATTTTTGAGTTGAAACTTCCTCTAATCGGGCCTTTTCCATTACAGTTTCACCTTTCCTTAGGGCCCACCCCACTAGTTTGCATCATTAACCACTCTTTTTTGCATGTCATAACTTGAGCAGTAGAGCCTACCCACAATGGGCACCCTAGAATAACACTTGAATGTTGTTTTGGTGCCCATGTTGTAGATATTCATAGGTTAGAGCATCCTCTATAGTACCCATCTTGATATCATTGTTGAGCCTCATGCCTCTCTTTGTATTTTGGCTACACCCTATAGGGGGTCCAACACTTTTTTATCATGTTTCTTTATAGATGCCTATGCTCATGGTCTTGAATGTATTGCTACATGCTGTCATACTGATGCTTTTCTTTATTTTGATTTCTAGCTTTGCATCCATGATTGACCTTTTGTCTTTTCATTAGACTTGCCTCCATCTCACAACCTTCCATCACCTTTTAGAAAGATTGTTGTGATGAGTGGATTCTCAATGTGAAGCACTTTCCAATGCTTTCTACTTTACTTAGGTTGGTTATGTAATTTATTCTCAGAACAAAATGCATACCATTATACCAATCGTATCTTTGGAACAAGCCTCCTTTTGACCTTCTTTTCATGCTCGTTAAACAATGAAAATCTCGACCTCCTTTTTCTATATTTTCACGCTCATTAAATCTATATGAAAATGTCGAGTCCATTTTGGTCTTCTTTTCATGAATCATTAAACTCATGAAAACCTCCACCTTATTTTTCTATCATCTTTTCATGCTTGACCTGTATGAAAATATTGAGTTCTTTCTGTCTTTTCCTGCTGGTTAATTAATTTGAAAGTTGATTGGCACTCTATTTTCCATTCTCAAGCTTGTAAAACCATGAGATGAAGGTGCATGTACTTTTATCTATTTTTTATCTATGCTATAAAAATTATGAAAAATGAACCTATTAAGCTTACTTGTCTTCTCTTTCATGCTCATTAAATTATGAAGGGGATACATTATACAAAAAGGTGGGGAGGATGTCTTTTTTACATGCGCATCTCTGTCATGGAAGTTGTATGTCATGCTTGGACATGGCACTTGTTCAAGCCATATTCTTATAGTAAGGTTTTCTAGAATTTTGAATTACATCTTCAACCTGAGTCATGCCACTCTGTTATTGAATCAATATCTCACTCAATTTGTTACCCTTCCAGTCTATGGGTTTTGGTGATGCTTCCTATGTTGTTATCGTGCCTGTTGATATTCTTCAGTCTATGCTTTCAAGGGAAGTCACAATCAAGAGTCGACCATCTTAAAATATCATCACACATTTTTTGTTAGGCATCTATGTGCCAGTTGTAGATTGATTGTTCATTTGCCATCATCATATACTATTATATTGGTGCCATTTTCATTTAGATTAGGGGGAATACATTAAGGTCCCCCTTCAATGGATCTCTTCCCATTGACTTCAACACCTTATCCAGGATGTAGATCTAGAAAAAGTCTAGTACATTGGAGCTTGCAATCATCAATGATAGTTTTCCTCGCGATTGACATTAGGTTTTCATCATTGGCCCATGTTGACTAATTCTGTGGAGTGCTTAACTTCAACTCATTCATTCACACTGTAGATTATTCTATGTATTTTGGGAACCATTTTCATTATCAATGGTCTCCCTCACATCTATTAACAAAATACTTAAATGTCTATAATTAGATGACCTCCCTGCATGCTTTACATCGAATCGTTAATTCACATTTAGTGGAGTCATACCATCTGTTGATGTTGTGATTAAATTAATTAGGTTTTTTTTTTTTAAACACAACTCCTCAAATCTCATTAAACCAACGCGATAATGAAACATAATGCTCTAAATAGGATTTTTTAATGTGAAAAAGGTTTTGTCACAAGAGTGAAGAATTTACATTAAAAAAATGAATACGCAAAACAAAAATAAAGTATTCACATTAAGAGCAATTGATAGATTAAAAAAACCAGCAAAATCCAAAATCAAATTAGATACAAAAAAATCAAAGAGCTAGTTAGAATTTCAAGGTCAATGACCCTAAATTCTATAGAGCATAAGCTACAACAATTTAGGAAATAAGGAGAGACTGCGGGTGTAAAATATACAAAAATAAATGAAGATATACCCAATAGTAAAGCTGCAAATAAAATGATGATTTTATTTATAATGTAACAATACAACCAAATTCTTGAAAAGTAGAGCGATGCTAAGGTCTTTGACCAATCTCAACACAAACCACTGCAACGTAAAATCAAATCATATATAATAGCTTGAAAAACAAACAAGGATGGTAGATGACTTAATCCTTCAATTAAATGCAGTTATGGGCAACTTGTTCTCTGCGAAATGATACCGATTAGTACCAGTTAACAAAAGATCAGACCTTCAAACAACAATGATGAAATTATAGAATGCAAGATACTAGAACAATTCCTTGAATTATTAATGGAGTCACCTTAATTTGTCTCCCCTTGGTGAAATGATACAATTGTCACCATCAAGGTCAACTTCTAGTTTAAGGAAAATAAACTCAAAAAGCAAAATGACAACTTTAAAATATGTATGACATACCCTCTTCTAGTTGTCTCTCCTTTTCCTTCATAGATCCAATTCCCTTTTAAAGAAATTGAAAACAATTTTAGAAATTTTGTTGTTTAAAAAATTTCATTATATTTGATTTTATAATCCTAGTTCTTTACATTTGACCCTAATAGATGAGACCCTTCTTTCCATTAATTGGGTGTCATAATCTCTTCCTTTCAAAAAAAATGAGAAACTTCAGAATCACTTAATTTACCCTATAACAAATGTAAAATATCCAACATAATTTTAATATTATAATATACCATATCACAAATGAAGCATGTTACAGATATGAAACTATTCAAACATAAGATACCACATCATCATATATCCCTTGTATCTCCCGTGTACCTCAAAAAGAAAAGAAAATGGCACTTAATAATTATCATGATGTCTCAAAATATATACGGTCTAAAATGTATGTTGTTGAAAATTCCCAAAATTATACAGTTGTGCATATAAAATGCCACATGATAAACACTGCAAAAATAAAAAGCCTGAACTGTGATGCAACTGTCCACTGAAACCATGGGATGCTAAAAACTGTTATGGAAATAAAGATGCAATCCTACTCGAAACCCAACTTTCTATGTGAAGCAATTTCTTCTTTAAGAGAAAATTTCAGCTTGCTGCTCATTCTGGGCATGGGATCTCTCACTGAGTGAGATGAATGGCACTTAATAATTATCATGATGTCTCAAAATATATACGGTCTAAAATGTATGTTGTTGAAAATTCCCAAAATTATACAGCTGTCCATATAAAATGCCACATGATAAACACTGCAAAAATAAAAAGCCTGAACTGTGATGCAACTGTCCACTGAAACCATGGGATGCTAAAAACTGTTATGGAAATAAAGATGCAATCGTACTGGAAACCCAACTTTCTATGTGAAGCAATTTCTTCTTTAAGAGAACTTTTCAGCTCGCTGCTCATTCTGGGCATGGGATGTCACTGAGTGAGATGAACCATGTGATGAATTAGATTTGGCAATTTGGGTTTTTTTTGCAGAACGTGTTGGTCTGGGAGACTAAACAAGGGGCTGCAAAACATGAGCAACACGAGAGGCAACTGAGGGAGTTATTGAGACCCATGTAACAGTGTTGGGGGAAGTGATTGTGAGCTAGATGGATGCCCTATGAAGGAACATGCTGAATAGGTTGTGTTTGTATCAAGGCTTGCCATCCATCATTTGAAGGAACAATGATTTGGCCTGAAACATGTGGTTGCGAAGGGATGCCAATGCGGGGAGCATTGGGTAATGAAGGCTGAAAAAGTTGGGCCATAGGCTGGATTGCACTGACATTATTGGTGACCTGTTTCTATTTATTTCCGACCCTCTCCACATATTCTGCCTTCCTCTACCCCTGTTACCTCTGCTATAGAAACCCATACTATAACAAAATGATATGCACGATTTATTAATTTTACGAGTTAAATCATAAATCAATACGTCATATTCTGCCAAAGAAAATAAAAACACAACGGACTTGTACAGTTATGTATAACGAATACATAAAGCTGCCTTATGGCACAATATGTTGGTCAACATGAGAATGAAAATGATATGAGGTGACTAGTTATCAAACAGATGACTGTGATGATATTCAGATGGACTGTCGTTTTAACAAGTGTGGTGACTCGTAAAAATATGTGATAGATGTAAATTTAGTTTAATACGTTGACTCTGAGTTGATAGGGTCATCCCTTCTACCACATCTGGGTCCTAGACGCTAGAGGGTTACAAGTGCCTACGAAGAACATACCCATACATATACAAACAATCGATGGCAATAGTTTTCTAGTGCGATAAATGGACTACAATTGTCCATTCACTTTCGTTCAAGCTTGAGACCACAAAAGTTTCGAAGACTCAGGTGGAACCAGATCACAATTAATCGTTGAAGAACAGAGAGGCTGTTAACATAAACATGCCATGATTGAGAATAAGGGAACTGCTTCTGGCTGTCGAGACACAGACCATCATCGCATGGATAAAGAGATGCATCCAGGAGCTTAAACATAGACACTGGGATTCACGGTAAAAACATGGATTTTCCATTCATTCAACATTATGATAATGAGAAAAACACTTGTACATCTGTTTGAATGTGCAAAGGAAAAATATACCTTTTCCATAAAGCTTGAAAATATCGCGACAGGTTGTTTGAGCTCTGACTTCTTAGAAGTGGGCACCGTTGTACCTCTTATTGGCATTCCTCCTTACTCCCTGATTCTTGCTCCAGGGTTTAGAGGGGTGGTGAATTGGGGATTCGCTGACAATATGGAAGGAAAATGAGAAATTCAGCAAGTAATGACTTGAAGTTTGACGACGATTGCAGCATTAACTTAACTATACGTGGAGATCACCTCTATAACCCGAAACCAATACTAAGTACTCCAAATCATTGGTGTACATAAAACACATAAAACAATCAAGGTTTTCTGCATGAGAGAGGCAACAATCGCATGACACGCGTAATAATTCACGTGGAGGGGGTCGGACTTGGCCAAGACATAATCAAAGGCGAAAACCAACATCAGAAAATTAAATTGAAAATACTGAGTGTATCATCAAATTGAATGTGAATGTTATATCATTACAAAGGTTGTTCTGTCAATTTGGTAGCTCAGATATTGTTGTCCAGTCTCGATAACTATCAATAGATGCGAGACGGGGGAGAATAATCTACGCACTCGTGATGTTGTTACATTAAGTATGAGAACGAGCTATTCACCATATTACGAGTGCTCTTGATATATGGAATTTCCATGTCACTGAGACTCGACTTATTTGGACTTTTAACGATATATACGACCCTGCCAAACAGTGCAAATAATGCCGAAGGCACATAACTATGAATAGGAATTGAAATAAACATGACTTTGCTTGTGGGCTTGGGGATACAGCTGAAACATTATGTGTCTACATAGGTATTATTTTGGAATTTTTTTCATATGTCCGGTGCCAGATAACTTTAATCCCAAGGCATTAAAGTTCCCATGTCATGGCTATATGGCAAACAATTCAATTCAAATATGACATTGCAATAGATCATAATGAAATATGGCTCAATATTGTGAGGATGTATATATATGCCAGCATAGAACTTGTCACATGGCACTAGTAATCTCATTCCATAACCATGGTGCATATATAGAAAACTTTTGTAGAGTATGTATTTTGTTTCTGGCAAGAATTAACATAATTGGTAGTTGTATGAACATTGTGCACTTGAAATTAGAACAAAGAGATTTGAGAGGTGAGTATCAAGATTTGCCGCAGGAAAAAATATAATTAATAGTTTCTCAATGTCCATCCCTATTCGAAGTGTGGTCCTAGTCAACAATCATGGACTACAATGACGCAACCTTTCGCCCAAATCGTGATTCCCTTTGAGAGGGTCCCACCTACTAGGTTAATTTTGTTATTATTTTTTTTCCTAGGTTAATTTTGTTATCATCCTTTTTTTCTTAGTGTCATTAGGAAGGAATTAGTTAAGGATGACTATAATGGTTTGCAGAAATTGTTGAATATTGAGGAGTGAAAACACCATCAAGAAGTGTCGAAGACCTTGGGGACATTGACGCAACTTCACTCATGATCATTGCCTCCCCCAAGTTGCGATTGGAGAATATACTATGTACTTTGAAGGTCATCATGGGGGGCACTCACATCAATGTCTAGCCTTATTGATAGCAACTATGCTAGAAATATACATTGTATCATGACTAGTCCTTGATTACATCAGTCGACAATATGTTTTGTTGGCATGTATGCTCTATTCTCTCAGTACCAAGTATGGGTATGCTTACTTCGGGGATGTACTGTTCTATGCATACGACTGTACTATTGAACCTCTACAAGTCTCATTTCCATTTTCTCTCTCTACCTCACTCAGTAGTTTACTTATTATGATGTATTTCAGCCATCCAATTCCCTTCTAACCTCATACGTTAGGGGGTATATATTATAGCTCCAAAAGCGACCCCTAGGGTCTAAGATAAAAGCACAACCCTTTCCAATTTAAAGGTCCAATTTGTGATTAGTGGAACATTAAGAAAAGTGGACTTTTGAGGGTTCAACACTCTTATCCAGTTATGGGTCTGAAATAGAAGGCCTATCAATGCCCTTTGCTAGTGTTGAGGTCAAAACAAAAGCCTAGAAAATGCCCTCCCTCCATTGCAGTTCTGAAACATAGCGAATGTTTGATTGAATAAGCATTCATTTGCTCTAATTTAACCAATTTGATCAAGTCATTATTGATTTGGTCTAGTTTAATCATAACCTATGATATGATCAAGAAAGTGTCTAGGTTCAATGAGAACAATCATGAGGAAAATCTATAAAAGCAAAGCTCTTCACTAGTCATGTATGAGAAGAAATGAACTTACTCTAAAATGCTTCTAGAATGTTCCAATATAAACTTGTGCATGCAAGTACATACACTAGTGAGCATAGAGGTTAGGAGATAGACCAAAGGCAAAGGCTACATGGACTCATCGATATACTCTGGTTAAACATTGATGCTATAGTAATAAAAAGACTTTCACCACATTTTCCTTCCACATATTATTTTATCTTATATGGTTGATTTATTGTGAATGTGCTAACATTGTTTTTTGTAGGAGAATAGGAATTGGTTGTCTTCATTGTGCAAAGATCTCAAGGAGTTCTTCCCCAAGCTGGCTTGACCACTAGAGATTTCATTCTTGCGATAAGAGGTAACTTCTTCGCTTTCTCTTTGTGAATTTGAATGCATGGGATTTCTTGTTAGCTTAGCATCACTTCTAACCACACACACACATTATCTGGGCAGGCCTTGGCAAATTTTGTTGGATCTAAAGTAACTTGTTACTGCAAGCAAAATTTTACCTCAAATAACTTATATTTCAATTTAGTCTACATTCCAACACAAACTAATGTATTTCTTATGATTTTTTGTTTGGAAAACTAATATATAGATATAAACACATGGATTCAAAGGGACAAGAAAGGGAGAAGAAGGTGACACTAGAGAGGCAAAAAACAAAACAACCTATAAAATTGATATTGATAACAAAATATCTGAAAGAGGATATATTTGTGATAAAATAACTAGTTTTAGAGCAATCAAGAAAGAAACTAAATGAGAAGGAGAAAAACCATGGATAAACAAACTTCCATGGATACAACCAAAGACTTTAGGTTTCCCATATACTTAGACGCTTCCCACTGTACAAGAATCGATGTTGCACATACACATAATGAGATATTTATGTTGATTATGCATGGGAAATGATTGCTCGATGTTAAAGATACAAATAAAGAATATGAAATTGAGATAGCACAAAACTTGAATAAGTCACACATCCATAATGTTGCTACAATATCACATTTTTTCCATGTGCATAATTCATTAGATAGTTAATACAACACACAAATGTGAACACCAAACATATTCTAAATGAGCAGGGTAAATTTGGCTCCTTTGCAACCACCTATTTGGAAGCATATTATAAGTTGTCAAAAGTAGAAATGTATTTTACCAATGAATGCACAAATTATCTACTCATACACATTAATACCATGATATCCTTGCTTAATGGTATTGCGAAGGAAATAATTTAAAGATAAAGAAACCAAATCCTTTCTTGTTATCAATTTTAGAGCAAGATACATGTGTTATTGAACTAATAACAAGACTTTATGAGGAAAATTACACTCATATGATAATTTCTTAGCTTCCAATTATTCATGAAGTTATTTAACATGGAAAATTAAACAAATTGTGAAACCATTTTGTTTAACTCTTTTATAGAATCTAGAAGGAAGGCCAATACTAGTGCATTTGTAAAGCCTCCAAAAATATACATGCTATCCTCTCTTCTAGATGCACTCGTCCTTCCACTACGAGTCATAGGGTTAGGATGGTCTTGGTTACCATATCAACTTCATGTTCATGTATATTTCAAATATTTATGCAACAATAAGTAAATGTACTTGTATGTTATCTTATATTATTATTTCTTTCATCCCTTATATGAATTGATTTCTCGTGAACCATGCCAAAGAATATCTCCATAATGCAATGAAGTGCTCAATAAAATTTTAATATTAGTGCATTGATGTGTGGTCCACTTACATTAGAATATAATAGGAAATGTAAGGACCTCACATGCTTCCATCCTATTTTCTAAATAAGAACATACCTTACTTATGATGAATTTTAAAACAAATAGTAGATTGCAACAAAAGGAAGAAGAGAAGGAAAGAAAGGAAGAAGTTGTTTCTAGAAGACATGCTCTATGTTGGAGGGACCAGTTGACTTAAACGATTAGCCCAATCGAGTCGCCATAAAAAATATATATTGCAAAGTTATTTGAATTTCTAGTCGATTTGACTCCTTCAGTCAGTTATAGATAGTTGGTTCTGACAGTTAAACTATTATAACTATCGACACATCACACACACACACACACACACACACACACACACACATATGAACATATGCACATTAATGTAATGGTTCAAATTTATCATTAAGAGAATATAATATAAATTACTACTTCGCTGGTTCTTTACTACTTTGTGTCTCTTCTACTATTCTTATGTTGCATATGATTATGTGAGTTCTTATTGTGCTTTCTACTAACAACCAATGCGCACTATCCGCTAGACTACAACATTGGCTCTATTGCTGGTAGTATTGGACTCAAGTACATATAACATTAAAATATAAATAGTAACTTTAGAAGATATACAATAGTGGTGGTAGATGAATATTAAAAACTACCATGAGAACTATGTGAGGTGAAATAGATTGTCAATTTCAGAGGATAGGGCACATTTTTTATATAATCACACAAACTATTCGTCGAAGCAGCCCCTGCTAATATTAAGAATTTCTTTGACTAGAGAACTAATGCGAAAAAACAAGATGAGGTTTGACTGACATTGAAACTTACAAAAAACTATCAAACGAACTTGCAGGAGTGGGTTGAAAAGATCTTGGATGAATTTTGGGAGTAAGAAGAAATAGAAGAACAAACTTCTATTGATCAAATTAAAGCAAGGATTTTCGATGATTTTCATGCCATTTTTTTTCTATACCATACTTACCTTGCTACACAAGTTTCTCCTTGAAAAATGAGTCGGTTATATAATAGAATACCGACCCCCTCTTCAAGAACCATTAAATTTTGACCATATTCAGAAATAGATCGACTGGGAGAAGTTCCTCGATGCTCATTGTAAAAGTAAAAAAGAAGCATGGGATTGTTTCTTAAGCATATAAAAAATGGGTGTTGATTTTCCCTTTGTCAAATGACAATAAGTCAGCTCAGCATGGGGGGGTAATGATTCATGAAGAATAAATTATAAAAGGAAAAGAAGGAAAAGGAGAAGTATTAATAAATTAAAATGGGAGGAAAATGATCGATTGCAAAGAAACTACAAGATGAACACAATCTACGAAAGACTTTTAATGGATTTCAACTATATAAATAGTCGAATGATATTCAAAAGTTAGCATGAGATAAGAGATAAAATCTACAAGAATAAAAAGAATACGAGAGAAAAAAAATTCAAACTTAGGAGCATGAGAGTGAATATTCATGGGACTCCTTTGATTCTCATCATCAAAAGTTGAGAGGTGTAGCACCGCCTATTCCAGCAGAGACTAATAGTCTTCAAGTAATCCATAGAAGGAAGGTAGACAAGATGGAAGTCAACGACTATGGTTCAACATTAACATGATCACTAGTTGCATCAATACCATGTCTCACCATTAGATATTCCTCCAACAATGATTGTATATTAATTCAAAAGCATCCATAGTTCGCTACATAAGAGATGCACAGGGGAATTTAAGTGATCAAGTATAAATTGAAATTCTTATAGTAAACCAAACATGGATTGACAATCAAGAAAAGGAAGGCATACTTCTCCATATTAAAGATCTAATGAACATACCCCCCTTCTGCAATTATTATCTGTTGATGTATACGAAGATACAAGTCTGGGCATCGAAGAGTCACGACCTAGAACAAGTCTGTTCATTGAATGTATAAATAAAGGTTTTCAAATCAATGAAACATTAATAAATTATGTAGAAGTTGACAATTAAGAAAATATTCACACTAGACATAACAACCATAAGTCAAAGTTGATAATACTGACCATTCCATCATTCACAACGCAATAGTGAAGACTACACCTCCGCTAGTAAAAATGGGGCTAAATCATATTCCCTTTTTTGAAGGAGTTGAAGATCTAAAGAAATAATGATTTGTTTGTGATAAGTTTTGAGATGCTAATGACATTACTGATGAAGATAAACAAATGGTCTGACTTGAAATCACTCTTCAAAAGCAAGAACTTACTTGGTCTACGAATATCACAAAAAAATAGCCAAAAAGAAAAAATGATATTAAATCGAGATTTGTCTCCTTTTACAAAGCATAAGATGTTAAACATCTTGCATATAAAAAATTGAAAGAGATTAAACAACATCCACATGAGAGAGTAAGGGAATATGGCAAACAATTCAAATAGTTATTAATCCAAATTCCATATGTTCTTGATGAAACATTATTAGTCCAATGGTGCATTGTTGGTTTGTTGTAGAAAATCCGAGGACCGCTGAGAATGTGTGAAGTATAGACATGTGAAGAAGTCCTTCAATTGGATCAACAAATTGAAACAAACAATGAATGTAGTCGAACACCTCGTTGACTGACAATATACTAGAAGAAAAGATTGAGTAATTACAAAGCTAGTTATTGGCATTATCTCTCTGAAAAAATAATATTTGGTGTATTAATTGTCGAAGTGAAGGGCATACCAAAAGTAACTGCAAATTTGGTGATTATTTTGATCAAGACATTCGACAAATTCAGTCATATACATATTACGATATATGTCAAATTGTGTTGAACCACAATACTAAGGAGTTCCAGTTTAATTTATGTAATACTAAGCTGAAATGGTGTGCCATATGTGGGGATAATATCTTCTCAACTCAAAAATTTCAGTTGAATGTGAAGAATAATTCCAATTCTCATGTTTTTTTACCATACTCAAGCTTTGGAGCAATATAATGAATCACCTATACAAGGAGGAAGAGGAAATGGAAGAGGAGGATATGGTGTTCGATGCAAAGGATATAATAGTTAAGGTTGTGGCTATGGTCGAGGTCAAGGAAGATTTTATTATTTTACATGATGGCAAGAGGGCCATAAAACACCTATTTGTCCATTAAAAGACAAGACCAACTTACATTTTTGTAATCTGTGTGGTTTGGGTGAGCACTCATTGGAGAATTTCCCTATAATTCTTGAAAAGATATTAAATAAGAGAGCCATCAATTTGTTATAGTGTGTCCCAAAGCAGGATAGTCTAAATCTGAAAAACGTCCATGTCATCACTAGGTCTTGCATGGGTCAAGAAAATACAATTTGGAATCAACGAATCCTTTGACCTACTAAATGTACTGCTAAATACTTGGATAAGCAAGTTTAGAATGACACTATGGAAAAAGCAATTGAAATTTTTAGAAATGAAGTTAACACATAGAAAACAATAGAGGATACTTTACTCTAGGAATTTCTAGAATTAATAAAAGAGGAACAATCTGAGTTGGTCATCTTGTTGAACTCTTAAATCTATTAAAAGATCAAAATGGAGGAATAAATCAGTGTTAAAACATGTGCCATATTTTATAGGGAAAACACTTAGATGATCATGACCCCTGGTCAAATTAGAAATAAATGGATATATGGTGAAACAAGTTGACGTTGGATTGAAAGTAAATATACTTTTGAGAAACCGATATTAGTTTGGGAAAACTATCACTTCACATGACATCTAACTATCTTAAATTATCTCACCAGAGGTTCATTGAGCCAATCAGAACAATGTTACAAATTAAAACATTGATTAAGGGAATTCCAACATTTGTTGACTTCGAGGTTATCGAGTTAGTCAATGGAATTCTAGATTATCCAACTTTATTCGGGATACCATGGGGTCGAAGGATGAAAACCACTATATCTTTAGAAAACGACATAATTAAATTAAAGGGAACTAATAAGAAGATAATTATTCCTCTTGACCCCCACGAAGGAAAACCTTGGGTTGAACCGGGGGAAGAAGATTTAGAGAGAAGCAATCTATTGTCAGGTCCCATAATTGTTATACGTTTTCCTCCATGATGTCTTATATTACCCCCTTGTTTTAGCAATTTTGAATTATTACTGAGCACTACCACCTCCTTTTTGACATAATAATGAAGAATTATGTTTAGTTTTCCTAATATATATATACATATCTATATTATATATATATAATAGATAAATATTATATATAATATAATAATATATATCTAATTATATAATATATATATATATATACTATATTAATTATATATATATATATATATATATATATATATATTTATTATTTATAATTATAGGTAATCATTATTTGTAATTCAAATTCTATCATTTGTATGTACTATCTAAGGATTATGATCATAAAAAATCCACTAATCAAGGTGTGTGCAACTCCTTCTCCCTATAGAAATCCTGCACCAGAGTTAAAGTACGTGTTGACCACATTACATGGAAGTATGAGCACCTGTTTGAGACTATTATGGAGCCTGTCTAACAGTCAAAGGTATGCTTATCTTTCACTGACCCACTCCTACACCAAGTGTAGTTCTTGCACTCATTTGGGGATCGACATATCGATGCACTTCTGGGTGAAAACTGAGACATGGTTTGTGTCCATAATGATTTTTCATTCTCCCACATGAGTTAAAACACACCCAGGTCATACAGATGGATTTTTAGAAAATAATTAATGCCTTAGCCAACATTCACATCAAATTTCAGATAACCAACTTTCTCCTCTATTTGCGTGCAAATGAGGGTGAATCTAAAAATTCAGGGACATGGGTTTTTCTCCTAGTCTATGTAGTTAAGTAAGTAACGAGCCGTTTTCTAAAATTCACTATGGTCTGGGAGATACAAAGGGTTATTTGAAGAAGATTTGTTAAAAATGCATAAATTGCCAGATTTTTTAATCATGCTCAAATTTGAAGAAAGTGGGCTGTTACAACCTAAATTCGTAATGTAAGATGTATAAAAAGACCAACCATGGCCTCTACTAGGAAGGATGATATTATTCTAGTCTTATATTGTTGGTTTGGATCTATACCATATGGTTGCTGATGTAATAAACTTAGTATCATTAACCCAAAAGACTCATGCCAGGTTTTATTTCATCTATTTGTGAACTTTATGATTGAACTTGTCTCTGTAATTTAGTTTTTTCATATAGGGGATGAGATGGTTGGTTTGGGCCTAAACAACCCAAATTGTCACCTCTTTTGTTTATTTATTGAGTTGCTTGATTAGTTGGTTGAAGGTATGTGTTATTTTTCCTCTTGGTATGTTAACCATCAAAGTTCTTTGGATCTAGTAAATATGTGTGCACAAATTTATGCTCTATATTTCCAAGATCTATGCAACCCAACAATTTATATTTGATTTACAATTGTTTCACATTGAATATCTAGGAATTGTGTTGTTATTTGCATGGTGAATACCAGTGAAAACATTATACGCATTTCTGATGTGAATACTGATCATAGAGTTAAATCAATAATTTCTCATATGCTCTAAGGATATTGATTTATTTGATGTGCTGCTAGATCTGGGAAGTATTATAAATTTGATTTATATTCATTATCTTTGAAAATTGTGGATTTGATTTGTAATAATGATAAAATGATTTGGAACCATTGAACCCTAATACAAACTCTTTGATTGCTTGACTTATTTTTTTGTAAACAAAGACTATAGATTTAATCATTGTGGTTACCTCATTCATGAGCTTGCATATTACTGTTTATATATAATCCATAGGGATTGGAAGATTCAATTTCATAAAGAAATGTTCTATATTTATGATACACACTTGTGATAAACATTGATGTCAAGAAGGACTATTGTTTTAAGGAAACCTTATCTCTAAAATATATATATTTATATTTTCTTTAGAAAGTTGTTACATATTGACTTGTATTCCCATCGCAATACATTGGTATTATTTTTAAGTACTGATACATTATATTCTTTTAGCATCTTTAAACATTTGATTATAGAGTATTAGGTTATATTTTTTATATTATATGCTTGTCGCTTTTAGTTGTTTTGGTTTATATTTCTAGGGTTATTGATTTCTTTGTGTCCTTGTTGCATTGGTTTGGTTATCATAGTATTTCTAGTCCTAAAATTGGTTTTGAATAAGAGAGCCATCGATTAAGAGTATGCATATGAGTTTTCCAAGACATTTAGATCATAGACATGTTATTTTTTTCTTATGCATGTAGAATTTAGAATCAATCATTTTGTTGATGTGGTGACACCTTAGGTAGACTTGAATCTATTATTTCATTTACTTGATTAAATATAGGGTTAAGTGAAAATAGAACTGAGTGGAGGATTATAATAAGCTTAGTTCGATTTGGTGAGAGAATTTATTTTACAGTAAGTCAATTCTTAGAATTTACATTGGAATTTCCTAGTTTAGATAAAAGTAAATGCTCAGGTTTCCAAATTGATCAGTATCCAAGATTTTCTCCTTAATTTCCAATAATTAAGGTTTTCTATTTAATTAGGGCTTTCTTCCTAGTTTTTTTTTTTCTAAGTAAGGCTATTTCTATTATGGATACAAAAATAGTATTACAAGGAGGCTCTGGACTCTGCAAAAACTGTCTCAGAGAATTGACTGTAGGTTATCAAACAACGATTGAAAAAAAGACTGCCCATGCGGGGAAACCAGTCTAGAGAAGATGAAAGCTGCCCACGCAGGGGAAACCAGCTTAAAAGAACCATGTTTAAGAGTTTCCATCAAATCATAAACCAGGAAATATTACATGTAGCATCTAACTTAGAATAAAACCTCAAAAACACTGAAAAGGACTTGATGACTAGGATCCACATAGAAACTACCACAAAAAACCACAAACAAACCAAAAATACTTGCTGACTAGGAACCTGGAAGGGAATGAAGCCTACTAGGTGTCAGTAGGTGGTGGTGTCTCCTCCACAATGCAACACCCATAGGCGTAAGGGTCATCGTCATCGGTTTTCTAATGGCCATTGGTCGTAGCATCCTGCGTCTCGTTGCCGTCTGACTTGTTCTTTCCTGCCTCCACCTTCCCATGACCTTAGGAGGTGTTGCGCATCTGCTGCAGTGCTTGTAGACTAGAACGAGCGTCTTCTCTTTTATTTCAAGTGGTTCTTCCATCATCCATTCTATTCCAAGCTGTTCCAAGTAGATCATTCCTGCGAGCTTTCTCGCCTATGATCACCCATTCTATTTTGAGTGGCACTGTCAGGGGAACTGGTGCTTTGAGGTGCTTCCTTAAAGGCAACAGAGACTATGGAAATAATACAATGGCGGTCCAGGGTACATCTAAAAAGGAATTGGGTAGAGTGTGAGGGGTTCAGCTGTGGTTCAGGATTCAATTGGGGGTACTGTGCTTCCGCCAAATTCCTTTGGCCTGCTCTTTGGGCTTGCCCTCTTCCACTTCGAGTGTTGGGGTAGCGACCCCTGCTATGAGCTGCATGAGTTGCATTTGAAGGTGAGGAGGAATCTGCTTGAGCCGAGTCAGACGGGGACCACGAGGGAGGGCGAATTGCTCTCCCTTGATTGCTTCCCCTTCGGCTTCTCATTTTATGCCTGAGGCAGGGCATATTGACAGGGTGAGTTGCAGAGGCTGGAGACATGGTTGAGTAGCTAGAGAAGACAGGGGAGTGAGGAGAATATGAGCCAGAGGTGGAATTGAGGCCTGGAATAGTAATGTGGAAACAACAAAGTGAGTTATGGGAGAAATGGGCACCGTCAATTAACTCTATGCAGTAGAGGAGATGGCATCAATGGCCCGTAACTATTCTGGAGCTGTTTGAGCCACTGCAGGAAGGCAATTGCAAGTGAGAGGAGGCAAAGCAGTGGGAGGTCGTGTATAAGTCTCCATCCTGAGGTCTAGAACCAGAAGTAGGTGGCCTCGGCTCTCTCCCTCCATTAATGGTGTTTTCCTTACTGAATTCCTTAAATCAGCATTAATATTGGTGGTGGGCGTCTCGTTGGTAGTACGGGAGGCCATGTAGGCAGTCCACTTGCCTGCCCAGAAAATCATCGCCTTGACAGCGTCATTTATCACCCGTATCCAGGGTAGGGCTTTCTTCCTAGTTGTTAATAATTAGGGCTCCTTTCCAATTGTTGGTAGACAACAAGATTGGTGTTTTGAATAATTAGGGTTTCATCTCTAATGAATGTTTTTGAGTGCAAGATTAGAGCAAGGATTGACTAGTGCAAGAACTCAAGGTGTGATAAATTTCTAGACAAATTAGGCTTTTATTTTGTAGGTCACTGAAGTCTTTCTCTAGAATTTCCAGTGTTGCAGCTCGAAGAACACAAACCATAGATTGCAATTAAATTTTTGTCCATTATTTCACCATATAAAACAACCAACATCTATAGAAAGTCTTGCACTTAGACAAAGACAATGCAGAGCCTATCACATTCAGAAAGATCTTAACTTGTTCATCACTTTCTATTGGAAAACATTATGACACTAAGCTCTACGAATGGAAAATTCAAAATTATGAATCTAAAGTGTTGGCATTATGGCTAATGTGTTTTCCATGATGGAAACCTATTCGACAAAGACGTCCCTGATGTCAACTTGGTTATAATATGATGACCGTTATAAAACTAATGTAGATAACCTAAATATTGGTACATATATTACAGAGTACATGGAAGAGAATTGGCAACTCAGTCATACGATACATGAAAAATGTGGTTTTGAGAAGTATACATAGTTCCTATGAAGAAGAGTTGCATACATATGTAGGTTTTGTGAACAAAAGTCGCATACATAATTTGAGTTGTGGAAAACTAGATACTAGGGACCATTACCATGGTAATTACCCACAGTATTGTGTCGACAATGTCTATTTGATCCCGTCTATAATTACTGACAACATTACCAAAGGATTCTCATGTGGTATTAGCAAAGGGAAAAAACTATATAAGGATATGGAGATTAAGGAGCTAAGTGTGCAATGAAATAGATAATTTATGTATGATCTTATTTGAAACAGTTGTGCACCAGGGAGCAAGGAGAAGACTTAGATCTGATAGATCTAAAAGTGTATTATGTTGGCATTATGGTTCTGGTATATGTTTCAGATGTTGTACTTGATGGCAACACCCATGGCATGGCTCTCATTTTGATGAAAATAAAGAAGTACGCAGGAGAACAGTTCAGGAGGTGCGTACCCACAGGTATACCATGCAGTGACCGCATCCTAATACGCGAATTACCCATCCGTGAGGTGCGTACCCCAGTGCACACATTCCAAGGCAGTTAAGCGCCCACACGTGGGGTTTCTCATGGTACTTAGCCAACAGTTTTGGGTTATCATGGTTTTGGTCCGTGGCATTGTTTATTTTATTATTTTTATTGAGCCCCATGATCCTTGATTTGAGGAAGAACTAGCCTATATAAAGAGAAGGAGATCATTTGGCTTGTGTATCTTTTGAGTGATTGAATATCTTAAGATCTGATTTATTGGGTTCTCGGTTTAAATTGCTTGATCTATAAAGGAGAAGTTAGAAGCGAATCTGTGAAGGGCATCTCTTGAGCGCAAGTTTAGATCTGAGCATCTGACTATATTTCAGCCCTAATCAGAGGTACGCAGAAGCTGTAAAGGTTCAGTACGTGGGTACGCAGGGGCGTCGAAGAAAAGGTGCGGGTATACGCAGAGGAGTCGAAGAGATAGTGCGTGGGTACGCAGAGGTGTCGAAGGTTCAGTGCGTGGGTACGCAGGGAAGCTGTGGTTCAGGTGCGTTTTTTCTGTAGCAGCACGCGGCGCGTTTATTCTTTTGGGTGCGTACCTGCTGTTAAGGTACGCGGCGCGATAGTTCTTCTGAGTGCGTGCTTATCTTACAGTACGCGGCGTGATAGTGCTTTTGGGTGCGTACTGTATGCAGATCTGAAAAAGGGGCAGTGCGTGGTCACGCAGTACAGCAGAAGGAGCTCTGCGGTTGTACGCAGGGAATCAGAGGGTGAAGTGCGTAGCGACGCAGGACTATGACAAAGAAACTGCGTATCTGTTCTAAGATCTTCTGTTGGCAGAATTTTTTCTGTTGACAAAGTGTTCTGGGTTCTGTTCTGTTATTGTTGATCTGGTTATTACAGCTGACTGTATAATTTACATGTACTTT
>APFE030021233.1:0-40686 GCA_000404065.3 Pinus taeda
AATAGCGCATTTCTGGAAAATTTCGCAAGTGAGAATGAAATTGAGTCTGAACCTATCAAAGATTGGAGGCAGAATCCAAATAAGCACAAGCATGAATCCTCTTGTAAGTACTCAGTCGACTCCTTGTGTTCACCTTATTGCTATGCCGCTATAATGATGTGTAGGTTATGGGGTTTGCATGATTCTGCCATTTTCACTATTGAAATGGTTCCCCTCATGGAGGCGGCAGTCAACAGTTGGATTATGGATTGGGCTACTATCCTTTCGGATAAGCTTTCCCTGGCTGTTAGTGAATTTAGAAATAAAACCAGAGTCTCCGAGAGAATAATTCCTCCGTTCTACTACAACGCTTATATTTTAGATACATTGTGCTTTAATTCTGAATTCCCCATTCTCGGTTGGAGGTGGACCGCACAAGACCCCTCCCCCATCCATATTTACCATCGTAAGATGTGGAAGTCGTCACATAAGAATCACTTGTACCAAATTTGTAACGGTTTCATGATTCCTATCTATTATGCCATTTTTGACAAGCCTATTCCAAGGATCTCCTACTTAGCCTCTTTTGACCTGCCGTCAGTGGGTAGTTGGTTTGGGGAAGAATATTTTACTTATGTTAGAATCTATGGCAGCCAAGCCAATCCCCATGTCCTCCCCCTATATGTCCCTGACAAACTGTTGGCAAGAGAAATTGCATACCAAATCACAGCTAAGAGTACCACACAGACTCTTAGGCTAAAGCAGAAAAGGGGCTGGCCAACTTTTCCTTTCAGATGTGGAGTCTTTACCTTGCATGATTTAAAACATGTAGAAAAAGAAGCCTTGAAAATTCAAGCCCTAAACCTTCCTATAATCCCAAACAGAGCATATGACCCGAAAAAATATGCATACGCCGCTCTAGAACATGCCAAATTATCAACATTTGAGCATTTAAAGAAGATTATATTCGATGATTTTTTGTCTCAGCGGGAATTCAATTGGTCATGCTAAGAGCTTGCCAGGGACAAGATATAATGACGAAGGTTATCTGAGTTTAATAAGCTCAGGGAACGGAGGTTGCAAACTCTGCCCCTGGACTTAATAATGCCAACCCAAGCAGCATCTTCAAGCGAGCCTGGTCAGCAACAAAAGAAAGAACCCCCTGCTACACTGAAAACCAAAACCAATGAGCAGGAGGAACAACAGAAGAAAAACCAACAGGAAAAGCTGAGGAAAGAGCAGGCAGAGCGTTTAAGGAAAGAACAAGAAGAACTCTTGAAGAAAGAGCAGGCAGAACGCTTGAGGAAGGAAGAGGAAGAAAGGCATAGAAAAGAGCAGGAAGACAACCAGCAACAGAAGCAGGCAGAGATGCGGCAGAAAGAACAGGAGCAGCAAGAGAAGAAGAAACAGGAACAACTGTTAAAGGAGTCCACCGATACTAATAAGGGTGTTGTTACAGACCCTGAGCTGCAAAAGGAATGGCAGCATTTTAGTACCATTATCGGTGGAGGAAAGGATTCACAGAGTACTGAGACTCCTGAAAGCAGCAGCATACAGAAGAAAAGCTCATCTCAGGTTTTGAGCACAGTCATCGGCCCACCCAAAACTATGAATGTGGAAATAATTCCGAAAGGTCCTAGCGACCAAATCACTCTCCAAGTAGAAGACATTCCTCCATTGAACGTCTTCTACAGCCCTAAGCATAAAGCCGTAGTAAAGCGATCAAGAAAGAGGCAGAGGTTTGATCAACCTTCCCTTTTTCCCGAACAACCACTTATGGGCAATGTAGTCTGGAGGGAGAAACTCGATCCCTCTGATGACCTGACCAAGTTGTCGCAATATGCAGGAGCTTATTCGGCTGCCACTATCGACAAGGCATCAGAGGTAACGCTTCTCTTAAAGATTAAGGACCAGGAGATCTTCACACTTCAAACAGAATTAGCAGATGTCAGACAAAGGGTAATACAAGCTGAGCAACAATTAGTAGAACGTCAACAAGAAACAGTGCGTGCAAGCGAACAGCTAGTGGAACAACAGAAAATAAATAGCCAATTGATACAGCAATGGGAGGAGGAGAAACAGAGGATCACCCAGGCAGCCATCCAGAGACAAAATGAGTTGACAGAGGCGTTGGAGCAACTAAGAACGGCAAATGAGCAATCTTTGAAGGCTAGGGATGAGCATATCGCTCAACTTGTAGCACAGTTAGAAACTACCAAGGGAGATGCGCAGATAAAAGAATTCCAAAAGGAGGCGATGTTAATCAACAAGGCGCTTGTAGCGCAAGTTAAACTCTTGGCGCAATCCCTCTCTCAAGCGGAACTGCTCTGTGAGTTAGCTACAACTGTAAGTGAGCAGGTAGAAAAGGCTAGAGATGATTACAATCAAGCCGAAGAAGATATCAGAAACTATCTTGAATGGCAAGATTCAAAGTCAGGAAAGGAAGCCAATTTGCCTAGGATACTGGAGGTCCATAAAAATATATTGTTTACAGAATGGCAAACACAAGTATTAAAGGCAGAAAGGGCAGCATCAAGATGTACATTAACTGCTGGTAATTTGGCCGATCTAGTAAATGATACTCTCTATCTAGCCAATATTGTTTCCCAATGCACGCCCGGGAAGATTACTATTGCAAACACATTGGAACAAACATGCTACCCTGATTTAGAGAGCAAAGCAAAGTCAATTACCGGGATTGACACTTTAAACATAGAAGCATATTGGCGGTTCCTAATCAAGCCACATGAACAACGATCAGCTCTCAAATGCCTAACCGATGTCGTTCAATGCATGATCCCCGACATCTAAGACTCCACCTACGCTGCCCAGCTTAGTTCTCAGCTCAACAAACCTCCTGAAGTTGAGCCAATGCTAGCCATCAATCAACTCAGGTTCAAAGGGAAGCAGCCGACATAATGATTCATCCTCCAGCTCCTCGGATTTCCAGCAAAAATAGCAACAAGAATTTATTGACATCAGCTTAGTTAGCTTTTCTGTTTTGTAGATATTTAGATTAGCATAGTATTTATAGACCCTTTCATGTATTTAGAAAGGGTCGTAAAATTTTGTATAAGACTTAATAGACTGAAGTTTGCACTATTGTGCTTTAGCCTCTATTCTTTTATGAAACTCGACCACTTGCTTTTACTTTAATGGAGAAATTTCTTGATTCAATTGTGCACTACTGTCATTGATTTGAAGATTGTTTATGCGTTGAGGTAGAAGCCATACATAGCGATTCATATCGGGAGTGGCTTACGATTCAAATGGTATTTCTATCTTTTGTTTGAATTCAGTCTGTGTATGTGAATTCGCTGTGTAATTATTTCTTGCTATCATTAATTGTATGCATGCGCAACAATAGGAAATCTTACTCATGCCACTATTGGATGTTTATACCATATGCCTTATTTTTAATCATGTATGCGTTGATGGTATGAACGTTTAAAGTCTAGTAGTATTGCTTTAATCACTGCGCCTAACTATTTAGGTACAACAATCTTGAATGATTTAATATCTATGTCTTGAGAATGCATTCATCTATATAATTGTATTTTTGGATATAGAACATCAAAAGCTACGCTTTAGAAGTTCAAATAGATTCCCGAGATAGTTTAATTTACTTATATTTCTGTCAATAGTTTTAGTCGTCCACCTATCGCTACTGTTATCTACAAAGTATCCATTCATCCCATTTATCTATTTCTGGGAAACTGGTCCCATTACCCCCAGTCGGAGCCACTATCCCAAATGGAAAAGGAGCTGTACTAAGGTCCGGACCGGGTGGTTTCCCCCAATGTTGGTGCAGCGATTTTCGAGGCATCAACATAATGGAAGTCCAATGATGAACCTTTGGAAATTTTTTTTCTCATCCTTGGTATAAGGCACATGCCTCAACATTTCCATAAATTTGGTTGTGTACTCATCATCTATCATGGGACCCATGTTTAATTCATATAATTCATTAGTCTTTCCATCACAATATCTCTCATGCAAGTACTTCTTCCTTAAGAGTCTTTTAAACTCATGCCAACTCAACTCTTCTACCTTGATTTCTCTAACACACTTCACATCTTCCCACCAGATATCTACTTTTCCCTTGAGACTGAAGATCATTATCTTGGCTTTCATATTCTCTGAATAATCATGCCATCTGAAGAAATTCTTCATCCCAAGTAGCCATGCTTCCACACCTTCTAATTTCTTCACATCCCCATAAAAAGTAGTAGATATGCCTTTCTTGAAATCCTCTGGAAAATAATGCTTCTCACTCCTCCTATAAGGATGCTAGCCATGATGACGATGATGTATCTCTGAACCAAAACTAGAATAGAACCCATAAGCACTACCTCTCCTGTCAAGTGTATCCAACCACTTCCGACCTCTGATTGTATCATCTTTTTCCAACTTATATCATGATTGAGACCTGTTACCATATGCCACATTAGTTCTTTCCTCCCATCCATGACTAATCCTTAGTTATCCCTATCTATGCAAATTTGATAGGCTCTAAAGGATTACTGCATTAACCTCATCTTGCTTTTCTTGAGCTTTGACAAGCCTTTATTGTGTCTCAATCAACCTGTTATTATCTGCCTTTCAATTTCTGATTTATGCCTTCAAATTTCTCAATGTATCTGCTATATCAGGAGAATACTCATGTCCTTATTTCTCAACTGATCTGTGACGAGAGTCACGTGAACTGTAATCCACCATTTTTCTATCCATCTTTGGCCTTCTCTTTTATGGAAACATGTCATGTTAGATAAACCAAATAGAAACAGAATCAAAATCATACCTTAGTGAAGTTCAGGGGAGGCTATCTTGTCTACACAAATATATCCATATTAGCACGATATACATGTATATATATAATGACATCAACATATCAACATCGCAAAATCATGCATGATAACACAAACTATAACACCGACTATATATATAACAACCATAGCCACTGTAATGCGTGCATAATAGACACACATACACTAGCATGCATGCATAAAAATCACATCTAGCCCATCCAGTCCAAGTGTTTAAACCTGGAAGCTCAAATACCAATTTGTAAATGCCTCCTCCCACATTTACCCACTCTCTAGGGTAAACATGACTTGAGTGATACTATGACATGACTCAACCTCCAAGTTCCAGTGATGAAAGTGGGGCGTACAAACTAACAACTTACTGACATCCCTCAGAGACTACAAACCACTCAGGAGCCTAACAACTACCCCAAGTGATCAATCCCTAAGTTGGAACTTGTTTTCACTGATTTAACACCCCAAATGCACCCTTGACACACTATGCATGTGGTTATGAGGCTCCAACTGCACCCATAGGCTTGCCTGCATATGATTATAACAAAAAATCCCTTGTTTTGTGCATGCAGTCATGAGATATATGCCATTTTTTTTTAATTTTTTTTTTAGAAAGCTTCCAGAACACTTGTTTTGGGCCATTTTGTCACATTTGGTCAATAGACCTTCAACTAGATCAATCAACATCCTTTGACCCTTTTTCATCATCCTTGCACAAATCCCTAAGCATGACTCATTCTAATCCATGAGCTTCTACCTGAAAACATCTTATTTCAGTTATTTTAAGGACCAATGCACCCTGGCCCCTTACTAGCCAATGCTAACGACTAGGTTTCCCTACTTTGCACCTGCGTTGATCACCAGCAGGTTGCTCAGTGTTGGTGTTGTGCTGATTCTAGAAATTCAAGAAAACAAAAAAAAAATCCCGAAGCTTCTAGGATCTGTTGTAACCATTTACCTTGGATAAACATTTGAATCATATTTGATTCCACCTTGGATAAATCACCATCTTATCCCTTGAGCTCATACTCCCATCACTTTTGGATCTCAAGCCTAGATTGGTAAATGGATAAGAATTCATGAACTACCTCTCCTTCCTATATATTTACCTCATTCCATAAGCACCTGTTTGGTTGTTTTTGGCTTTTGGAGAGTGATTCTACCCTTATGTTATTATTGTGAGAGATATATTTCCGTGCATTAAGGTGATTAGAGGTGCACTTTGTGACAAGGAAATGACAAGTCAACTTGGAGGAGTTCTTCTACAAGATCAACACCTATTTTTAGTTGTAACTCACATCATTTCTATTAATGCAAAGAGTTATTTTTTTTCCTATATATGATGTTATGGTTTCATATATCTCAATACCATGTTGATCTATTGAATAAAGTGATTAGATAATGTTGGATAGATTTTGTGGATCATTGTCTTATGTTATCTAACTGTGTAGGTTCTAATTATAGCGATAAGAGTTAGGATTGGACCATTCAAGCCAGGGAAGGAGTGAAGGATACGACAGATTCTAGGCAGGCTTCATCTCGTTATCTATTTACTTTAAGGAAAACATTAGTCCCTTTATCTTTATGTTATTATAGGTCAGCCCACTAGGCCTAGGGAAGATACTTCTGTCTGTAGTCATAGATTCTGCATAACAAATTGGAGACTCCACTGGGGAACAATGTATTCCCTTGGTGGTTTCTTTGTCCATTGTGCTGGTCTTACCTCTTATTCATACCTTTACTGTGTAACACCCTCCTCCCTCATCTACCCAAGCAACCAACCAGTTGGGGTAAACATGTGATGAGAGGCCACTATGATATGATTTGACCTCCTTTGTCACGTTAAGCAAGTGCTACCGATGGAAACAAACCATACATACATTCAACATTAGCATTAGGACCCTCAGGAACCAATCCAACCTTGCTGCCAACCAGCCCCTGGGTCCCACTGAGATTTTGTACCACTTGACCTCTAGATGCTCTCATGTTATGGGCATGCCAGTGTACAGGGGCCACTGGACGTTCTCACAAGCCTACAAGCCAGCATCGAGGGGCTATTTTTCACAATGCTATGCCAACATCCCTGGGATTTGAACCAATTTTTCAGGCCTAGAGCCCAGGTCACTGTCCTGAACTGAATGACATATTCATAATAGTAAAATAATAAGGAAATGACAATAAGATTGTAATTACTTGAATAATACCTTGACTGGACCCCTACTAGCCATGATAGGTATTTCGTCAAACATATCACGAATATGTAATATGAAGGTGTAAATAAAATATCTGAGCATAGGGGTCTCATACTTAGTTGATAATTGTTAAGAAGCATTGATGCCTCAACACATCAACTGCCATTTCATCCATTAGGTCATAGATACATTGTTCATTCATTTACCAGTAAAAACATGATGAGAGCCATACACAACAACATAAATAACCATATAAACCACATATAACCAATATAATACTCATAAAAGTACAAGGAGAAATAACCTCATATTAATGATGCAAAATTGAAACTCGTGATGGGATTTCCACGTTCCACCCGATCGTAGAATGGCTTAGCCAAATATCTCTTCAACCATTCACCCCCGTGCCATATTCCAAGCATGGATGTGGGATCTCATAGAACACATCAATCTAAAACCATTTAGGGCTTCCAAAGGCCATCCACCTCAACCCGTCAATAGTGATTCCACCTCACGGTTAGACATCACAAACCATCGTTAGATTGGTCTTTATCCAAGCCTTCCAGGGCTCTGGAGCATTTGTTCCAAACAAGGCTTCCAGGATTAGTATCTTAACCTACAACTGCCACTGGGCTTCTGGAGTGTTTGTCCAACCAAGGCTTCCAAGACTAGTAACTCAACCCACGAAGGGCTTCCAAAGCATTTTTCCAACCAAGGCTTCCAGGACTATTAACTCAACCCAAGTTGTTATAGGGATTCCAGAGTGTTTGTCCAACCAGAGCTTCCAGGAACTAATAACTCAACCCAAGCTAAGGAAACATGAGAACCAACCAAAACAAATCAAGGAAATAAACCCACAATATCCATGGATATCCAGGAAATGGAAAGGCTAGGAAATCCACTATCAATCCAAGAAATCCTCCATGCTAGTGACAGATCATGACCAATAATCCACATGCATATGCCATGCATACAAAAACTAGTGAGGAAAACATACATGCAACTTGGTACCTGCGAGCCAAATCCGTTGTAGCTGCTAATCCCAATGTCCTCTTATGTTTTCTTGCTCTTCCTTTGCCTTCTTGATCTAAAATCCAAGTGTGCCACACCCTCTAAGAGTGCTCTAAGAAATATCTAAGTATCTAAGAGTATGAGAGAGAGAATAATGAGAGAGATCCAACACTGAACTGACAAAAGGTTACCAATTGATCCTCATAACCCTTTTATGAAAGAGGCCTCTATTTCTTCATTTTCCATTATTTTCCTTCATTTTCCTCCTCACATGCAACCTGTGACCTTTCACTTCCATTTTCTCCTAATTTCCATTATTTTCATAAATAAATGTGCCAAAAATTCCATTTTTCCTTTCCAAAGCCTCAAACATTGTCTTTGCCAATTTCCTTAGTCATTAATAACCAAATGAACACCCACACTAGGATGTCTTTCCCAACATTCAGCGTGGAATAACTGTCCCATCAACCGTGGTTATTATTAACTTTTATTACATGGAATTTTCGTTAGGGCTGTTACATATTATCTTATTCAGTCAAGACCTTTCATTGAGTCTCAATTGCAATCCTTGTGCCAAAACTTTATATCCCTAAACCAATACACCCTCTGGTCTTATGAGAGCATTGCACCCTAGATGAACCTTCTCTGTTTTTACGTTGCAAAGCACTAGTGCCTTCTTTTCACCTACGCTAGCCCCTGTTCATGCACACTTTTTCTTTTGTCTTGATTTTGTCATTGATCAACTATAACAACTAAAAGTCGTATACACACTAGAAATCTTTAAAATACTTCAAAGATGTAAATGTCCGTTGTAAGACATGCAAATGTATATTGAATATTGTATAAGAATTGATGTAAGATATGAGATTATTACAAATGAGAATGAGGGCCTGCTTATATACCCTAAGTAGGTGCCCTTTCATGAATGGTCATGTCTCTAAGACACACCTCTTCATTACTAACTAACTACCTATTAGTTAATTAATTATTACTTATTATTATTATATTTATTATTTTTATATGTATTGTATTCATAACATTGTCTCTCTCTTCAAGAAACTTTGTTTAATAAGCTTACTGAAAATATCATTTTGTCTCTAAACTTTCATCTTCGTTGATACAAGATGATATGATGCTCTTAGTGATAGAAAAAATTGTCATACTGAGAACGGATCAAACCATCCTAGATTAATATTCTATGGAATCTCCTGACCTCTAAAAATTTGTGATGAATAGTTATTGTAGGACTGTATTTTGCAAACTTCAATATTATTGGGAAGATAGATTTTTTCGTTTATGTTCTGAGTGATACCGATACATAGATTTATTGGAAAATATTCTCTTGTGATTGAAATGTCAATAAATAGTTCTTCTGGTTAGACTTTCCCTTATCATGTTAGTGGTTGTTTCCTAATTTCCTTCAGGCGTTGTTGTTGTTGAGTTGGCTACTGAATCATCATTTGGAATGTCCATGGTTTGAACTATAGGCTTTGCATGTGTCTTCACTTTAGTAGGTTTATCCTCTACTTGCAATTTTGAATCTATCGGTATTTGTTTCTTTATCCTCAAGTTGGACTGAAATGACTAAAGACTTCTATACTACTTCTTGAAGTTGTTCTAACTTGTCATTTAGTGATTTCTTGTCACTTTTAAGCTTTTTTATTTTCGTAAGTAAGGATTGGTTATGATTCCTTAGACGTAAAAGTTTGCTATTTTCTGAATCGTTGACTTTGTCCTTATAAGTATCTTTCTCTTTATCTTTGGAATTTTTGATTTGCTCTAATAATTTTTTATTAAGGCTTTTTAGGCACAATTATTTATTTATTTTTTGATAGATTCTCCTTTAGTTCCTTATCAAAACTTTCATTTTCTTGTTTTAGTCTTTGTTTCTTAACCTTGGACTTTTTTATCTGTGAAAGTAATATCTCATTGTGGTCCTTAGACGCCAAATTTCTTCGTTGCTTTCTGTTGATTTTTCATGAAACCGATCTTCGAGATCTTTATATTTCTTCTCTGATGCTTCATTCTTTTGTTGAAGTTTTGCAATTTCTTCCTTTAATCGTTTTATTTGCATCTTCTCATTGTCTTGACGTTCTTCTGTACTAAATAATCTTCCACAACTTAGCCAACATAAATTGCACTTTTTTTGTGAATATATGTATATCCAATTTCGTCTAGACAACTTGGACATTTAGTCCAAAATAATGATTGTTGTGTATGACTCATCTTGACTACTTCCTTCATTATTTTTGAATTAGGCTCCATTTTTCTTAACTTGATAATCTTCCTTGGTAATTTAATTTAATTTAATATAATTTTCTTATATATATATTCTCAACAATTGTTTTTTTTCTTTCTTAAACTCTTTTTTTTTTTTAAATATTTTTGTAACTTTTTTTTTTTCTTTTTTCTTTTTGAAAAGTTACAACCCTAGTGAAACATGGCTATTCACCTCTTTGAGGTATAATATAAAATATATGTCCACTTATGTGCCTTTGATTTGGTTAATTTTCTCCATGTAAAAAGTAAAATTTACCATTCATATAAAGATATTTTGTATTTCTTTTGTTCTTCTTTTACCTTGAAAATACCATGGGCAATTACCATTGGTTGTTAAAACCACAAGCTTATAAACCACTTAAGGAAGAATCAAGATAATATTATCTACTCTTCCTTCTCTTACATATAGTTTTAAAGATATTTGGACAGATTCTCTTTTAACTTTATCATGCACTTTTTTTATCAATAATGTAGAACCTTTTTATATATATGATTGTTCTCTTTCAAAATTTACATTGGACTATTTTTTTTTACTAGAATCATTGAAATGTCAATGGCCAAAGGCCTTATTATTATTATTGTTTAATTTTTAATTAAAATAATTTTATTTATTTTATTATTTTTAACTATTTTTTCCAATTCCTTTTTTTTTTTTTAAGTGGCCAAGGGCCTGACCGAAAATGGAGAAACTCCAACTCGTGTTGCGAAACGATTTAGTTGAGACACAAGTTGATGGCGAAAGGCCGAGATCTGCCAACGTGCCTCCGATACTAATGTAACAACCAAAAGTCGTATATGCAGTGGAAATATTTAAAATACTTCAAAGACGTAAATGTCAATTGTAAGGCATGTAACTGTATATTGAATATTATATAAGAATTCATGTAAGATATGAGATGATTACAAATGAGAATGAGGGTCTGCTTATATACCCTAGGCATGTGCCCTTTCATGAATGGTCATGTCTTTAATACATGCGTCTTCATTACTAACTAACTAACCATTAGTTAAGTAATTATTATTTTTTATTTATATTTATATTTTATATTTATTATTTTTTATTTATTTAATTATATTCATAACAATAACCTTCTTCTAGCTGCTCTTCCTTGAGTCTTTGAGTGTCTTGTGGTCTCTCTGAAGCCTCCACTTGGTTTGATTTTGGTTTTTATAGCCTTTGATGGGAATTTGTTTGGATTTTCATTTCTTCTTACCACTAGGTCATTAGCAAACTGAATTGTTTGATCATTGAGTGCATGAAAGAATTGGTGTTCCAGTCATCATTATGAATAATTTCTTTTATCAATGATTAGGAAAATATCTTAGTTTTCATGTGAAAATTAAGTGAAATCGAAAAGAAAAATCTTATGCATCATGCATCACATATAGGGCTTTGATTTTGATTGGAATTGTGAGGAGATCGATGGGTGCATCACTTGTTTGTTGCATTGTTTATTGATTTCTTCTTCCCCTACTTAGTTAGGCCTTTCATTGTTAAAAGGGAAATGAAAAGAGTTCTTTTTGTCATATTAGTTGCATCATGGGTGTGTCAAGGTGACATTGAGTTTTGAGCCTTGAAATCGAAACCTAATCAAAGATAAAATTTAATATTTTGAATCAACCTAAGGAGCATTTGTAACATTAACACAAATACTTAGAGGTCTAGGCTAGAGACGTGTTCTGGCGTTGTTAAACATAGGAGTTGTCGTTGTTTTCTAGCGTTGTATCCTGAGCGTGAAATCTTGTTCCACATACATGAGTGTATAGGATCGTTCTCCACGTACCATTGGGTATATTGGAAGACGCTCCATTCACATAAATTATATGGGAACGTTCTCATCGAACGGTTACGCATTAGATAACACTACTACGGACTGCACTTCCACGTACCGTCAAGCATATTTTGGAAGTACCCTATAGGATGTTATCCTCGCCAGAGGTAACCAAGTCAGCCGCCTTGTATATCATGATACACCAAACACAACATTCAGGGAGATTTCCTGCACGTACGTTAAATCCTTGGTTCTCTAAGGTGTATATTGCAGTTCATGGTTGCTTGATAAACATTTTGCCTAGTTCACCCCTTTGTTTTATTTTGTGTTGTTAATTTCTAAAATCAATTAATTGACTGTGAAACAACATCCTTACCGTGGAACAACTCCTTAGTAGATCTTAGGTTGAGATTAATGGCAACAGTTCTTGAGTCCATGAATCAAGGAAACCCATGGAATGGGTATCATGTTTCTTTTCCTCCTTTTAGAAATGTTGGTGCTCCTTATATGGCAAGGTTGTCCCTTCCTGGATTTACCATTGGTTTGCTGGTTTGGTTGTTTTTAGCCACTATGGTTCTAAATGACCAAACTGCTTCTCAACCAAGTTCTCCTCCACTTGAACAATATCAACCTCAACTTGATCCTAAAGTTGACCCTTTGCCTTCTTCGCCTGTTGTTTCTTTGTCTCTTTCTTCCTCCTCGCCTGGTGAAAGTATCGATTCTAGTAACCAGGAAGTTAAGAAGAAGAAGAAAGGGAAGATGAAGAAGAAGAAGCAAAATAAGAAGGGGAGTAACTAAGAAACCATTGCTACAGATGCAACTAGTATGGAGGAACCTTCCAATCAACCTCGTAAATTGAAATTTCCTGCATGTTATGTAAGGGTGACCACCTTCTTAGATATTGTCCTGGTATTCCCAAGATATTAGAAGTTTTGCCTACAGGTTGAAATCAACCTTTGTCATAAGCTTCAAGAGATCATACTGGTGATAAGCCCTCAACTAGTGATAGTAAGGTCCATCGAAAAAAGGTAAAGTCAACTTTCCCTATAAGTTATTTGAAGGGAATCATATTATTCACCTTTGTCCCTATATGGATGAATCCTCAAAAGTGTTGGAAAACCTTACAGCTTCTCAACCTTGTCTTCCAGCTGGTTATCAAAAACTTTCTCCGAATCCTCCACTACTTAATGAAATGATTGATCATAATCCATCTCCAATCACTGCCACTGTCTCTGAAAGTGAATCCCATGAGTCCATTCCCAAACAACCAATGGTTGAGAAAATGGTTGACTTGATTCCACCTTCATTTAATCATACCTTTCCCGTAGAGAGTGAACTTCATACCGCTCAGGTTCTTCTTGTTTCTTTAAGTTCCAATGAACTAGGGGATAATCCTCCTGTTCCCACGAAATAGGGGGTAATTCACCTGTTCCCATAGCACAAGGGGGCGGTTCTCCTGTTCTCACAACACCCCCTCCAAGTAGTATGGTCACTTCCTTTAATTGGAGTTGACTGGCAGGATATCATATTCTTCCTTACGTGCCCTCCCAGATCATAGTACATGCTTATAATGTAGTTGTACATACCACAATCATATATGAAGGCACATCTGTTGGTATCATATTCTCAAATACTTGGAAAGATTTAGGTTCTCCACAGCTTATTCCAATTACCTAGAATTTTTTGGCTTTTAACAAAGGAGCCACTCAACCATTAAGGATCCTTCCTAAGTTTCCTATTACTTTGGGAAGAAAGACTATCTATATCAATGTTAGGGTTGTCCAAGGCCCTTCAGATTTTAATTTACACCTTGGGCGTGACTATGTTTATGTCATGGGAAATCTTGTCTCTTCACTCTTTCTTGTGATGTGTTTCCCACAAGAAGGAAGAATCGTGACCATCGACCAAATTTCGTTCGTTGGTCCTAATTTGACTCCCAATCAACCAACTTCCCTAAATGGTCCTTAAATGTAAGTGATATCTTCCCCACCACAAGTTAATAATGTGGCAACCTATCCCATTCATGTACCTACTAATGAACATGAGCCTTTCATTGTATGCTAAACTTCTTTTGACCTAGATCTAGTAGGTGATACGGTGAATCATTTAATGGGGGCATTGGATCCTGATCTATCCATTAGATCTCTTGATATATATCCCTTTCCAGAGCATTTTTCTCCTATCTGATGAGAACTTCTTGGCAACCATGACCTTCTATGGGTCATGGTCAAGGCACCAGAGCAGAGTTCATTTTCTTGTGTCAAGCTCCTTAAAAAATGAAACAAGGTCCTTGGAGCAATGTTCCATTTCTTGTGTCAAGCTCCTTAAAAAATGAAACAAGGTTCACGGAGCATAGTTCATTTTCTTGTGTCAAGCTCATTAAAAAATGAAAAAAGGTTCCATGAGCATAGTTCTTGTCTTGTGTTAATCTCGTTAAAAAATGAAACAGATCCCCTTCCAATTCGAGTCTTTGATTAGATCTCGTAAATTCCGAGTCCAATCTTTCACTTGATCTTGTAAATGAACCTTCATTCCATCTGCTTATTAGTACCCAGTAGTTTACTTAGGTGAATGAAATGAATCTTGGGGGGCATGTCCCTCGAATCGAGTCGTTATGTCAGGGGCATGCAAACTTATTTAAAGCATAGTTTTTCTCTATTTTAAGCTTGCGTAAAAATGAAACCACTCTCAAGCATATTTTTTCTCATGTTTCAAGCTTGTGAAAAAATGAAACCATCTTCAAGTAATTTCAAGCATAGTTTCCCATGTTTCAAGCTTGTGTAAAAATGAAACCATTCGCACTTTACCTCTTGTGATTGTCATTTTTGTCAGCCTGTTTTTCCAGATGAGCCTTGATTTTCTCATTCCATCATCACCATATGTTTGGCCGATCATGCACTTTCACTTGAGTTTTACCCTTTCCTAAGGAACCACTGCAATGAGTGGTATTATTAGCCATTCTCTTGACCTTTATGTGTTTTGATTAGTTCCATCATGACCAGAACCAGTTTCTAACCCTTTATACCACACTTTCCTTTCAGAGGAGTTCTCTTTTAGCTCTTTCAAACTCCCTAAACATGAAAAGATTGTCTAGCACTTGTATTTTCAAACTCGTTAAAGTAAATAAAAAGACGTCTACTTAGTATAAATTTAACCCTTTTCTGGATTGACATAGACTACTTATGAAAAAGGAATACCTTAGTCGAACATAGCTAAGAGGTTCTCTTGGGTATTATTTTCTGTCGTTTTGGACCTAAGGGACTATCTATGAAAAGGAACATTTGGAGTTTTATTTTCTGCTTCTTTTTCAAACTCTCTAAACATGAAAAATATGTCGAGTTGTACCTTTGTTGGAATCGTAAAAACATCAAACAATGATGGACTCATCGTTCATGAAGGGACGTAACCACTTTGGTTTTATTAAATATTCTCAGAGGGATTCATCTAAAGTATGAACTTATGGATCAAGAATATGCTATCCTCCTCAAGCTTGTTAAAAAATAAAGAGGTACTGACCAGTACGGTTGGGGAAATTGGGAAAATAGGGTACTCCTTTTGTTAATGGCAATGAGTTTCTCTTGAATATGACACTCTTCCACTTCATCTTTGTGGTTTTCATGTTGGAAAATCTGCTTGTATTTTGGTTTATCATACCGTTTCAAAGCCTCTACTTTTGGTATTGGGTCAATGCTGCCAACTCCATTAAGTGTTGTCGATGTGTTCAAGAGAAGTAATTCAGTTAATATCTGCTACAATACTCTTTAGCCTTCATTCCATGTCTTCCTTTATTGATCTGGTTAAAATCAACATCATTCTAATCATTCTATCTCAAATCATCATACCCGTTTTGTGTCATTGATGGGGGAAACATCAAGGCCTCCCACAACGTGTCACTTCCTGTCAAAATAGACTCATCATCCAGGAAGTTGTCTTAGAAAAAATACTTGGTACCTTGGTGCTTGCATACATCAATGACAAGTTTCCATGCTTTCGGTAACAGGTTTTCATCATTGGCTTTCGTCCAAAATATTATGTTTGGTGTTTGAAATCAACTCATTTATTCACACCATACAAATTGTACTGCAGTACCTTGAGGGCCATTAACGTCATTGGTGGTTTCTCTTGCATCCATTAACGACTTACATCATTGGACAGTAATCAGATGGTGTCTACCATGTTCGACTTCAACTCATTGATTCACATGGTTAGACTTGTACATTGGTTAGTTGTTTGAAGAGATTGAAGACCCCGAATCTAGTTTCATCGCCTTTTGTCATCAATGGCTATGTCTTTTGATCATTGTACATGTAATGTTAGCTTATGTGTTGAGTATGGGTATGCCTCCCTCAACAAAGATGTCATGATGTAAATTTATTGTAACAAATGATGGTCTTTCTGGTTGTTCTTGATCCTGACTTGTCAAAGGGTAAAGCACTTCAGTAATCAGCTACCATTTCCGACTTTACACTTTTGGGGGAAATATGTTATAGGCCATTTTGTTGCATCTAGTCAATAGGCCTTCAACTAGATCAATCAACATCCTTTGACCCGTTTTCATCATCCTTGCACAAAGCCCTAAGGATGACTCATCCTAATACCTGAGTTTCTAACTGAAAAAAACTTGTTTAAGTCATTTTAAGGACCAATGCACCTTGGCCCCTTACTAGACAAGGTTTACTACTAGGTTGCCCTACTTTGCACCTGTGTTGATCACCAATAGGTTGCTTAGTGTTGGGTTTATGCTAATTCTATAAATTCAGGAAAAAAAGAAAGAATCATGAAGCTTCCTCTTCTAGAAGATTCCAGGATATGTTGTCACCATTTACCATGGATAAATATTCAAATCCTATATGATTCCACATTGGAGAAATCACCATCTTATCCCTTGAGCTCATCCTCCCATCACTTTTGGATCTAAGGCCTAGATTGGTAAATGGATAAGAATTCATGAACTACTTTTCCTTCCTATGTATTTACCTCATTCCATAAGCACTTGGTTGGTTGTTGTTGGCTTTTGGAGAGTGATTCTACCTTGATGTTGTTGTTCTTAGAGATATCTTTCCATGCATTAGGGTGGTTAGAGGTGCACTTTGTGACAAGGAAAGGACAAGTAAACTTGGAGGAGTTCTTCTACAGGATCAACACCTATTTTTGGTTATAACTCACTCCATTTCTATTAATGAAAAGAGTTATTTGTTTTCCTATATATGATGTTATGGTTTCATATATTTTAATACCATGTTGATATATTGAATAAAGTGATTGGATGATGCTGCATAGATTACGTGGATCATTGTCTTGTGTTATCTAACTGTGCAGGTTCTAACTATAGCGATCAAAGCTACTATTTGAGCATTCAAGCCAAGAAAGGAGTGAAGCATACGACATATTCTAGGTAGGCTTCATCTCGTTATCTATTTACTTTAAGGAAAAAATTAGTCCCTTTGTCTTTCTATTGTTCTAGGTCAGTCCACCAGGCCTAAGGAAGATACTTCCATCTGCAGTCGTAGATTCTGCAGAACACCATTGCCCAAAATAGCCTATAAGTTTTCAAAAATGTAAATAACATGATAGCAAGGCTAACCATTCAAAAATTGAACAAGATATTGACCAAAACAAGCCTAATACATGATATACATTTCATCGAACACACGATGAACATATAATCTACAGGTCATGAATGCATATATGATCATAAACTTCTAAACCTCATTTGAGAATTACCAAGAAGGCTTAATGCCCTCTCAATCTAGCTGCAACAACACTTGTTAGCCCATGCATTCATCAACCATTCAATAAACAATCAAATCATGAACAAGTGCCATAACTAGAGCACATCACATAACTAGGTATATAACCAACATATAACCAAAATAGCAACCATGACAAATCAACCTTAAAATAGTCATAATAACAAGTACTTGTGCTCATTAATTACATTAGAATAATATCCCATATTAACTTATGCAAAATCCAACCGAGTTAGGGACTTCCACATACCACCCATCCATATATTGGGTTGAACCAAATTTTCCTTTCAGCCCATCACTTCGTGCCAGATTCCAAGCATAAACGTGGGATCTCATGTGATAAACCAAGACATAACAAAACAAAGACTCTAGAGGTTAAACCACCTTCACCCTCAAGCTATCGTGATCTTACCTAAACCAGTGCCGAGATCACAAAACCAAACCAATCTTGGATGCCTCAGAATTCGTTCACCATACGTTGAGGAATTTTCTTGTCTCCACCCACTTGTTGAGGGCTTCCAGAGAGAAAACCATCTCCACCCCCAACCCTTGGGATTTTCCTGAGACCACCTCACCTGGTTCCAAAACCTTATGAAAATCCAAAGCTCAATCAAGAACGAATACCACCACACCATGCTTATACAGGAAATGACAAGGCAAGGCTAAAGCCATTGTCAAACTAGGAAAAAACCCATGCCAATGATAGAAAATGAACCAAATAAACAAATGCATGTACCATGCATTCACATCCTAGCAAGGAAATGACACATGCAACATGTTACCTACAACATCTTCCTACTGAAGCTGTTGATACACCCTTTTCCTTGCTTCCCTTTGCTTGTTACTTTCCTTCCTTTGCTTCCTTTCTTGCCTTTCTCCAAACCTAAGTGAATGCTAAAGTGCTCCAAGAATGCTCTAAGTGTGCAAGAGTGAATGGGGAAAACTAAACTGACAAAAGATGAGCCAAAAGTTGTGAATTGTTTCTTTGATGCATTTTTATCATTGATGTCCCATTTTTTCTTCCTTTTCCTCTAATTTCCCTTGCATGCAAATTTGTGTCTTTTCACCTTCCTTTCCTCCTATTTTCCTTTATTTTCATAATTAAATGCTAACTATTACCTCTTTGCCAATTTCCATATCCATTATTAAACCACAAGTGATGCCCACTAAAGTGTTTGCCCAACATTCAACTTGGAATATGTGTCCCATGACCTTGGTCCTATTTTGCCTTTATTATTCCTTTTTACATGAAACTTTAACCTGAGGCTATTAAAATTTAAGATGTAAAAATTAAGTTAGAGATGTTAAACAAAAAAACCACAAATAACCTTCAAACTAGAAACCACAACAAAATGTATAACAATGAGAGTTTTATTTTAACATGGTTTCAAACGATTTATTATTTTATTTTTCATATATGTATATATATATATTTTAAAATTTTAAAATTTTATTTTCCTTTTAAAGTTTATTTTCACAATTGATGATTAATGATGAGTATTTTTTTTTTTGTAAGCTTGGAAGTACCTTTCTTTTCTATTAATCATGTGTAAGGCAGGTTACAAAATATATGTCCAGTGGCCTCAACTTGCCCAAAGCAAACCTGGTCTGTTGGCCATTGATAAGCATTATATGCCATCCAAAACATAAACATTTTGAGCATGTTCATATAGGCTATATAAGCTACTATGTCTGCTATATGTTTAAACTTACTATTGACAATGTAAATGCTATCCGACCAAAAAATTGTAACAAAACATAAAAAACTCTCAGGAGGTTCATAACTTCTCGACAGTCTGTCATGTGACGATTCTATGGGAGCTGAGTCCTTTGCACTCGACCATGGCATTTCGTTTTACTACAGGCTTTGTAGCTATTTTCCCATACGACCAAGGTGGACATTTTGGTGGTATTGATGCACCTGTACTACCTGGATCTCCCATTGAATATATTTTAGGCTAGGCCCCTCTTGCTAGGTTTGTGGAGGCTCCTTAAAATTCCTAGTAGCTGTCAATGATTTTGCCAATAAATTATTCATGACCTAGTAGAGTTGGACTGACTGTTTGAAGATACTTTGCCTACCTCGGGTGTGTCCAGGGTCCAGAAGCAGGGGTTCCCAATCCTTTGTTGGAGGCGAATCTGCCGCGATCTTGGGATTCAATTTCGCTTCCCATGATGAAATTAGGGACTTCACTGCGTTGGAGTTTCCCCACTATAAGCATGCATTAGGTTTTGCATGTTCTCCTCCCTGGTTTCCTGCCTCTCTTCTGCTGGGTCTTGCTGGTCGAGCCCAATGACATTTTCCCTTTGTTGTTGTTCTGTTTATAGTTGCGGCAATGCCCTCGTTTCCCTGACCCCACCTCTGCCTTCACCATGCTACCTTTAACCAGAATTTCCTTCAACTGTGGAACCTCCCAAGCTCTTGCCTTGGCACGGAGCAGAAGTGTTGGGGTCAGAGGGACAAATAATTTAGACAAACCTGAAAGAGTAATGTATGCAAAAGAATTAAAAACAAACATCCAAATGTTGGTATTTCCATCCATCCATTCCCTGTGGAATGCAGTTACTGTGTCGTGTTTCCTGGTCTGAGGAGTGAAACCAAATCCTCCCCCAACCCCCTCATCATTTGCTTTCATCCTCTTGGTTCCAAGACTTAGGTGAATTCCCTCCCTCTGACTCTATATTCTCCGCCAGGTCCAACCAGTCCTCTGGCTCCAAGAATTAAGCCCCGCCATAATAGAATTGATAGACACACAGGTGTTGGGATACTCTGAGTCCCCATTCATGCCCCTTTGAGCCATGATTTTTCCTGGAGATCAGACCTTGGCTAAATTGACAGACCCACTAGTGTTTGGTGACCTTGAATCCCCATTCATTCCCCTTTGAACCAGAAAATTGTCAGAAGACCCGACCATGATGGTATTGACGAACATACTAGTAAAGGGTGTGCCTAGAATCGACTACATTCCCTCCCTCCAACTCTTTATTCTACCCTAAACCCGGCCATGCCTCTGGCTCCAAGAATTAAACCACATCATAATGGAATTGGTAGATGCACATGTATTAGGGTCCCGTGAATCCCCATTCATGCGCCAATGGGCCAAGGGTTTGTTGAGGGACGAAGCTATGATAGAATCTCTAGACACACCAGATTTTGGGGGCCTCGACTCCCCATTCCTACCTCACTGAACCAGATGTTTACCCGAAGACCAGACTATAACAAACTGAAAAACATATTGGTAATATGAACCCTGGACTCCCCATTCTTTCTTCTCCGGCCCATAATCTTTCCGGGTGATTGCAGGCTCTCAAAACTACCTCGGTCCCATCCAGGTCTTAAACACCTAGATTTAAAGGGTGCTGGAACACAATTTGCAACTCGAATGCTGAGAGTAGACCCAAACCCTCCATGCATGCCCCTTTGAGCCAATAAATTTCCATATAACACTGAAATTGAAATTTTGGACATCAACAACAATAAACTCAACCAAATTCAACCAGAAACATGCAAAACCATCACCCATCCCTGCCAATCGAGCCTCCTTTCTTACAGCATAGTATCCATTTATATAACAAAGAAGGTCTAAAATACATACCAATGATCCTGTCTGGCCGAAGCTATGTTGGCGTTGTCCTGCTGATGGGACCGGTCTCTACTCTCGTAGGCAAATTCCACCACGCTACTACCGGTCTCTACTCCTGCAGGCGAGCTCCACCATAAACCATGCATGCATACAATGACGACCATCGCCAACTTTCCCACTTGTATTCTCTCCTTTTCCGTATGTCTTCCCAATGCAACTACCACTTGTTTCCAGTCTCTCCAGGTCTTTATTGCCTTACACATGTGGGGAAGTTGGGTGGGCCACCCACCTACCCTGCTTCTTGTCCCTTTACACATGGCGAAGAACCATGTGGGGGTCTTTCATCCCATCTCACCCCGATTGGGGTCTTTGACTTCTTTCCCTATCGTTTCCCAAAATCTCCATCAGAGCCTCCATTCCTTTTGCCTAGTTTGTCCTGTTCCCGGAGATGTCCATATTCTTTTCGGGGTTACTACATCCCCAGTTTGCTAGGAAATCAGCTGCAGCATTCCCTGAGTGGTGTACATGTACCGGGATGAGGTATGCTATGTCAGGGATGAGATCTCCTATTTCTTGAACTAACCTCGCTGTTCTCCAACTCTTTCTTATTTTTTCCCAATGTGTTCCTTGTTGTTGCCTTCTTAAAGTATCTATCACCAAGGTGAAGTCTCCTTGAACAAACAGTTTCCGTATTCTTTCCCTTATTGTTATTAATAGTCCATGTTTGATTGCATTTAATTCTGCCTCGTTATTGATCACAATTCCATATTTTGATGTGAACAATCGAACTACCCGACCCTGGTTGTAACGCCTCAGCGCTGCGGCCCGGGCGTGCGCCTCTCACACGATGAGAAATGCGGCTAAGTGTTGCGAACGCTCCAACATAACGGAGGTGCGATGGATGAGCGCGCGGTTATGAGGGAGCATCAATTGTATATGCGACGAGTCATGGCAACTCGTTGGGCGAGCCGACCGAGCGTGGTTGAAGTGTTGGGCACATTTGTGGGGCGGTCCCGCACCATGGGCGGGCCGACCATGTGTTACAGCGGTGAACGGACGCGAGGTTGGGTGGTTGTGGAGGTCGGTCGGATGGCAGCCCCCTCCCACAACGCATATAAACAAACGGACGAAACGTTGGAAGGAGCCGGTTGAGTATTACTCCCGGTCATGTAAAAATTCTTCCATATAATAAAAGATCTTCTTGTACATTGTTCTTGTTTTTGGTTTCGTTTATCATGCATTATAATGGAATTCCGCACATTATAATTAATAAGTGAATTTTTTATGAAAGTGAAGGCGTAGTTCGTAAAATAAATTAACCATGGAAATGGTGAGTTGTTTAGGTGGTGCCGCACCCGCTCAACTTAAGAAAAAAAGAGTTGGGGGCATGACAGGTGGTATCAGAGCAGGTTCACGGAAGGTTGAAGCTGTGGTAAAAGCTGATTCAGGGTTGAAGAGGCTTGATGATAAACGAAGAGAATGGAAATGTATGCAAGGACAGGTTATGGAGAAATCATGGATGAACAGTCTGGGTTTCGTAGACTTGATGGTCCGTGGAAAGACCACTCAAGCTCTTGTGGACACAGGGGCCACCCATAACTTTATGACGACACGGTTGGCTAGAGATGTCGGATTGACGATCCTTCCATCGAACATGGAGGTCAAGGTAGTGAACTCTAAGGCTAAGGTGACGGGTTTGGCACACGAAGTGCTGGTACAAATAGGAGACTGGACGGGTCAGTTGGACTTCACGGTGATGGAGATGAATGACTTCAATGTAATACTTTGACAAGATTTCTTGAAGGGCAACAGGGCTATTGCTGTCCCCTTCTGTGATGAGGTGGTGCTGGTTGGATAGACACGAACTTGGACTTTGCCCACTCATAGGCAAAGGAGGGAAGTTAAGGTGCAACATGTTTCTGCACTAAGTTTGGAGAGAGCCATGAAGGAATCAGACATGGAGACATATGCGGTGATGAAGTGGGGACGCCTATTTCAGATGAGATTTCTGATGTGCTTACCGAGTATGCAGATTTGATGCCTGATGAGCTACCGAAGAAGCTTCCACCAAGGCGTGCGGTGGACCATAGCATTGAGCTTGAACCAGGGAAGGAACCCCCGACTAAAGCACCTTATCGTTTATCAGGGCATGAGTTGGAGGAATTGAAACGACAGCTAAAGGAGTTAGCTGATGCAGGTTTCATTAGACCTTCAAGGTCCCCATATGGAGCTCCGGTATTATTCCAGCGAAAGAAGGATAGCAATGAGCTACGGATGTGCTGTGACTACCGTGCATTGAACAAGTAGATGGTGAGAAACAGGTATCCTTTGCCATTGGCTGTAGATTGCTTTGACAAGCTTGTGAAAGCCCGAGTGTTTTCCAAGCTGGACTTGAGGCATGGTTACTATCAGGTGCGGATTGCTGAAGGAGATGAGAAGAAGACTGCGATCTTAACAAGGTATGGTAGCTTTGAGTTCCTTGTTATGCCGTTTGGGTTATGCAATGCTCCTGCGACATTTTGCACTTTGATGAATGATGTCCTACGACCGTACTTGGACTCGTTCGTAGTGGTATACTTGGACGATATAGTGGTTTACAGTGACAACATGGAGGATCATAAGAAGCACTTGGCGATGGTTTTCAAGGCACTGAGGGAGAATCAGTTGTTCTTGAAGAAGTGTGTGTGTTTGCTCAGACCGAGATTCCGTTCCTCGGGCACATTGTTGGTCAGGGGTACATACGGATGGAGCCGAGCAAGGTGAAGGCTATCGAGGACTGGGTTGAACCGAAGAATGTCCATGAGATGAGGGTGTTCTTGGGCATGACCAACTACCAACGAAAGTTTGTAGAAGGTTACTCCAAGGTAACATCAGCAATGACAGACCTACTCAAAAAGGACAAGAGGTGGTGTTGGACGGAGAAATGTCAAAAGGCATTTGATGATTTGAAGAGAAGGATGGTTACAACACCGATACTGAAGTTGCCTGACTTCGAGAGACCATTCGAGGTGCACACTGATGCTTCAGATTTTTCCATAGGAGGAGTTCTTATGCAGGATGGGCATCCGGTGGCCTATGAGAGTTGGAAGTTGCAGGATAGAGAGAGGAGGTATCCGGTTCATGAGAAGGAGATGACTGCGATCATCCATTGTCTTCATGTATGGAGGCATTACTTGATTGGGAAGCCTTTTGTTGTCAAGACTGACAATGTTGCAGCGAGTTATTTTGCATCACAACCGAAGCTTTCTGCGAAGCAAGCTCGTTGGCAGGACTTCTTGGAAGAGTTCGACATTTCTATTGAGTATAGACCGGGTAGACACAATGCGCTAGCAGATGCCCTTAGTAGGAAGGGACAACTTGCAGCATTGGAGGGTGAAGACTGGGCAACAAGGAGTAGAAGTCAGATTCAAATGTCGGAAGAGATGCAAAACAAACTAAAGGAAAGTGTGGAAACCGATACTTTGGCGCAGAATATAGTGAAGCAGATAAAGGAAGGGAAGACACGCAGGTTCTTTCTACGGGACGGTTACTTGTTCTTTGGAAACCGACTCTATGTTCCAAAGACATCTGGCCTTAGGAGGCACCTCTTGAAGGAGTGCCACGATTCTCCATGGGCTGGCCACCCAGGGCAGTGTCGTTCTTTGGCATTGTTGGAGAGAGGGTTCTTTTGGGAGAAGATGCGGGAGGAGATGGAGGAGTATGTACATACGTGCATCATTTGTCAGCAGGACAAATAGGATACACAGAGGCAAGGAGGACTGTTGCAGCCTTTACCTATTCTAGAGAGGCCATGGATGAGTGTCTCGATGGACTTCATTGTTCAGTTACCACAGGTGCAGGGGTATAATGGGATCATGGTCGTTGTTGATCGTTTTTCCAAGTATGCTGTCTTTGTTCCGACAAAGATACCTTGTGGAGCTGAGCATACTGCCGAGTTGTTCTTTAAGAACGTGGTGAAGTATTGGGGGATGCCGTTGAGTATCGTGTTGGATAGAGATCCATGATTCACAGGGAGATTTTGGACGACATTATTCAAGTTAGTTGGGACAGAGTTGTTGATGAGTTCGAGTTATCATCCGCAGACAGATGGGCAGACCGAGCGTATCAACGCATTGCTGGAGGACTACTTGAGACATTATTTCACGGCTGATCAGAAGAATTGGCCTGAACTCTTGGATATTGCCCAGTTTAGCTACAATATTCAAAAGAGTTCTGCGATGGGGTACAGTCCATTTGAGTTGGTGAATGGACAGATGCCGGTTGCATCGCACACCGTTGAGACCACAGGTCGTATGAGGAGTCCTCATGCGAAGAGGTTCATGAAGGCTTGGGAGGATACCTTGGAGTTGGCACGGCTGCGCTTGCACGATGCTGCGAGGAGAATGAATAAGTATACTGATAGGGGAAGATGGGATGTACAGTTCAGTGTGGGAGATATGGTGTTTCTCAGGATTACCGGAGAGCAGTTTCAGCCAGCCAAGGGGATGGCTGCCAAACTGACACGGAAGTATGAGGGACCATTTCGTGTGAAGAAGCGAGTGGGGAAGGTTGCTTACGAGCTGGAGCTTCCGCACCATATGCACATGAAACATCCAGTTTTTCATGTGAGTCAGTTGAAGAGATGCAGGCTTGATTCAGACCATCCAGAGAGAGCTGAACCACCGAGAGGACCAGCTGGGATAGTGGACAAACCAGGCTTGGAGTTGGAGAAGATACTGAGTTATTGGACTACAGGGATTGGTTGCCACTAGAAACGGGAGTACCTTGTCAGATGGAAGGGAGCACCGGAAGAGGAGAGTTGGGAATCAGAGGACTCACTTTGGAGATGGAAGAGGAAGATTGTGAGGTTTGAGCGGAGAGTACTTAGACGTGCAGGATTGTCGAGGGCGAAAATGATTTCCAGTGGGGGAGGATGTAACGCCTTAGCGCTGCTACCCGGGCGGGCGCCTCTCACACGATGAGAAATGCAGCTAAGTGTTGCGAACGCTCCAACATAACGAAGGTGCGATGGATGAGCGCGCGGTTATGAGGGAGCATCACTTGTATATACGACGAGTCATGGAAACTCGTTGGGCGAGCCGACCGAGCGTGGTTGAAGTGTTGGGCACGTTTGTGGGGAGGTCCCGCACCATGGGCGGGCCGACCATGTGTTACAGTGGTGAACGGACGCGAGGTTGGGCGGTTGTGGAGGTCGGCCGGATGGCAGCCCCCTCCCACAACGCATATAAACAAATGGACAAAACGTTGGAAGGAGCCATCGATCGAACGATCACTCACACATCGCAAACAACACACATCTAGTGCGAAGGAGGTGCGAGGTGAGTGCAGGTCGCACCAAGGGATGCGCCCACCGAGTCGGGCAGCGATCGTGCAACAGTGCGACGGGTCGGTGTAAACGGCAGCACAGGTAGGCGTGAACGCGGGCGCGGGTGAACGCTCGCCCGCCCGTCGGGTGAACGAACGGGCGAGGGCGCGGGCGACCTGCCTGCCCACGGTTGGAGGTAAACGCCGAGAGCACTGGGCAGTTGGTTTGTATTTCGGTTGGGCGTGCACGGGGGGCATGGGCACGCCCATCGTTCGGGAAAACGACGAAGTGTTATATTGGGTGAGGGCATGGGCAGACTGCCGTGCGCTCTTGCACGGGCGGGCACCCGCCTTGATTGTAAACGCCAATTGAGTATTACTCTCGGTCATGTAAAAATTCTTCCATATAATAAAAGATCTTCTTGTACATTGTTCTTGTTCTTGGTTTCGTTTATCATGCATTATAATGGAATTCCACACATTATAATTAATAAGTGAAGTTTTTATGAAAGTGAAGGCGTAGTTCATAAAATAACTTAACCATGGAAACGGTGAGTTGTTTAGGCGGTGCCGCACCCGCTCAACTTAAGAAAAAAAGAGTTGGGGGCGTGACACTGGTGATCTTTGAATATGCCTTTGAATTCAGACTCACCAGGATTTCCTTTGGACGCTCTGTCGAAGTTCAATTTTATGAATTTCTCTGGAGGATATGTGAAGTGTGAGGGGGATTGAATGGAAGGGGTTTTTAGTTTCCATGAATTGGGCATGAGCATTTGCGGAGACAAAATGAGAATTGCCAGGATACAACCTTCCCGAGGTGGGGCTTACCAGTCCTCTGGATACTATTTATCTGCCAAAATGGTTTCGCGGATGTTTTGATTGATAATATTCTAGACATCCGTTACAATTTTTTTCGTCTTTGAAGACCCTTCAATTCCTTTCTTTCCACACCGCCCAAAGGATAAATCCTATGGAAATATCATAGGCTCTATTGAAAATGGGGCTCTTATATATTCTCTTCCGCCAATTTTCCATTGTTGCCTTGATGCTTGAGTAATCTCGGTCTAAATGGCCAAAGAGGGTTTCATGATTATGCCATAGTTGGTTGCTAAAGTGGCATGAGTTTAGGAGGTGCTCCATCATTTCCATTTGTGCCTCGCACATACTGCATACTGAAGGTCCCTGAACTCCTCATTTTTGTAATTTGTCCCACGTAAGGGCTCATCCATGGTGAACTAACTAGAGGAAGAAGGCTACCTATGGCCATAACTTCCCCATCCATATTCTACCCGAGACGGGTAGAAATTGTTGTTGATGGTGCTCCTCTTTCAATTGATATCCCTCATGTATTGTAAACATGCCTTTGTTCTTGTATCCCCATCTAATGATATCTATGCCTTCGGAAATCGTTCGCCGTATGGAATTGACCTCCTTACATATGATGCCCATTGGGGGGAATCTAGCACATTAAGCCAATGTTGTCTCCTTTTCCACTCTCTCCAAGTGGATCTGGCATCCGCATCCCATAATTTATTCATAGTCAAGTTTGTTGGTCAGTTTGTAAATAGGAATATCTCCCCAAGGTGTTGTTAAATAAAGAGTTTTTCCGTCTATTGCCATGCATCCTACTAGAACATCGCTTTGTCTCCCCCCTGATCTCCCAAAAACTATGGTTTCGTATCAGATCTCGGTTTTCTGGTGCTAGGTTTCATATTGTCGATCCCCTTGTTATTTCCTGTGTTCTCAATCTCCATCCTTTAGATGTCGGTGTTCTGTATTTCCTTTCCCAAATTAGCTTCCATAGGTTGTTTCCTCCCTGGATCCATCTCCACCATAGCTTTTCTCCCATGGTTTGGTTTAGAGTATAGGGATCCCGGAGACCCAGACCCCCTACCAGTCTGGGCTTGGTTAGGCAATTCCATGATAGGAGGGCCCATTTCTTGGCTTTTTGTGCCCCTTTCCAAAGAATTTTCTTGAAGATATTTGTCATTTCAGTACATGTCATTTTGGGCATGGCGAGACCTGAGAGTTGGTAGATGGGGATCGATTGCGGCACTACTTTCAGAAGGATGACTCTACTTGCCATATTGAGGGCCCGGAAGGTCCAGTTCTGTAGGTGGCCTTATAGTCAGTCGAGAAGAGCCTTCCAATTTGAAATTATGAGGGAGTTGAAGCTAAGGGGGATACCCAAATATTTTGAAGGAAGGGTGCCTATTCGAAAGCCCATAATTCTAGCCAAGAAATCTTGTGACTGAACAATAATATTAAAGAAAAAAATATCTTACTTTTCTTTATTAATCTGAGTTCTAGAGGTGTTCATGAAGTCTTGAAGGATGGAAAGGAGGGACCTTGCCTCTCTGAGGGTATCTTGGCAGAACATCATGATGTCATAAAAAAATATTTATGTGTTAAGGGAAGATCATTCCCCCACATGTGCAACCCTTTAAATTTCCCTTCTTGAGCCTTTTCTTTGACATATCTCCCCAAACCTTTTGTTGCTAAGATAAACAAGAAAGGGGAGATCAAGTCTCCTTGTCTAAGCCCCTAAGAGGCATTGAAGGTTTGAGTGGGGGATCCATTGAGGAGGATAGAGAACATTGGGGTGGATATAAGGGAGGAAATCTAGTGGATCCAACCGAGGTCAAAACCAAAGGCTTGCAGCATACATAAAAGGTAGGTCCAGCTCAGGCAGTCATAGGATTTAGGTAAATCCAACTTAATCATCATACCTTTTGATCTGAGGCTTTGGAGGGAGTGGATGCCTTCTTCAACTGTGACTATGCTTTCCAGGATTTGGCGGCCCTTGACAAAGCCAGTCTTCTCCAGGGAGACTAGAGCCGAGAGGATTGGTTTAAACCGATTTACCATAATAGTTGAGAGAATTTTGTAGATGACGTTGCATAAGGCTATAGGCCTGAATCCCTGAGGCTCTTTAGAATGTCTATATTTAGGAATTAAATCTATGAATGTAGATTTGAGGGTTTGGTGTACCTCTCTCGTCCTTCTGGATTTTTCTGCCACCTACATGATTTCATTGCCCATTATTGGCCAGGTTGCTTGAAATAATTTTACTAGGAATTCGTCCGGTCCCGATGCTTTGTTTTTTTCCAGTCCTTTGACCACCTCCTCCACCTCTTCCAATGTGATAACTCTCACGAGTGCTAGATTCTGATCTCTACTAACCAGTTGGGGTATGTGCCTGGTTATCCGTTCAATAGCTTCTGATCTATCAGGGAGCGGTTATGACAAGATATTTTGGAAAATTTTAACCATCAAATCTTCCATATCTTCATATGGCACTAATCGGTTGCCTCATGGGTCTATCAGTGAAAATATTTGATTATGTTTCCTATGTTGTATCATTTCTTTATGAAAGAAGCGGGTGTTTCTTTCTCCCTCCTACAACCATTGAACCCTCAATTTTTGCTTCCATAAAATCTCTTCTTGTTTCCTCCTTTCCTCAATCCTAGTCAAAAGCCTGCCTTCTTCCTCTACTAAGGATACTGAGTGACCATTCGTTATCATTTGCTGTTGAACTTGTTGCATCTGAGCCTGAAGTTGTTCCTAGTCATGCTGGATGTTGACAAATTCTTGTTTGTTCCATTTCTTGATCTTTCACTTTAGCTCTTTCAGACATAGCTGGAATGTGTGCATGACATTTCTCCATTGTTCAACACTCGAGGTCCACCAGTCCTTTACTTTTTCAAGGAAGGAGGGATCGCATAACCAAAAGGCTTCAAGTTGAAAAGGCCGATTTTGTTGCCCCTGTTTCAAGTATACTTCCATCCGAATAGGCAAATAGTCAGAGCCCAGACATGGAAAAATCGAGGATTCATAGTAAACATCTCAAATGATCAGATTTTTAGATGCCAAGAACCGATCTAACCTTGAGGCCACCTAATGAACTCCTCCCCTTCTATTATTCCAAGTATGTTCCATCAATGGTTGGGATGTCAACTCACTGTAGGTCCGCTTGCATGTCCCTGAACAATTCCATTTCCAATTCTTCTCTTCTTATCCCTCATTTTTTCTCTGCAAGTGAGGTTATCAGGTTAAAGTCTCCCCCTATCAACCATAATTTTTGTATATGAATTTGAATCAATTTCATTATACTTTTAAGGAAGTCTTCCTTCTATCCTAGAGTGTGAGGGCCATAGACCTCTAAAATTTGAACCCATTCCTTGGTTCCTATGTTGCGAAAGCGCCATGACAAGATGTGTGGCATACCCATCTAGTAATCTACCATTACCTCTGCGAGGTTCCAAAGTATGGAAATTCCTAATGCACTTCCTTTTGCATCTAATGCTACTGCTTCATACTTGGGTTTGATTATTATAAGTATATCCTCTATTTTCTCCCTTGATACCTTGGTTTCCTGGAAGAGCACAATCTGAGGCTTCTCCTTTTTCAGTCCATCTTGTAAGTACCTTTGCTTTCCTCAGCTATTGAGGCCTCTCACATTCCAGGAAATTACTCTTATTAGGAAACTTTGTGGAGTTGTTGAATACTACTGAGAGTGGTATTACCGTTCCTGTGTTAACCAACATCTCTGCCATCATTTGTATTGACTCCTGTAGGTTTCTTCGTCCCCTTTTATTCCCCCCTTTACTTTGAATTTGTTGTTCCTGTGAGCCCACTGGATCTTCCTATCTTTGTCCTTGATTACTCATATATTGCTAGAACATTTTTTTATACAGTTTCTTTTGATCTTATGGGATATATCTTTCATCTAGGTGCCTCCATTTGTTCAGGAGTCTTCTCAGAACCAATTCCTCCATGCTCAACTCCTCCCTGGTGGCATCAACCTCCATTGCAGTAAGATATATTAGTTTCGGCTTCTCTTTCTTTGTCAATTCTATTTAGGCTTTCCTCTTTGGTGTGATCGTAGATTTGGTCGGTTCACTTCCCCTATTGCTATGAAGAATTTGGTATCTATGGATAAATACTAATTCCGTAGACAATAGCTATATCTAGAACAATAGTTTAAAGCACTTTAACCTTTCTCTATAAACAATAGATAAGACAAATAGGATGAGAGGACCTACTTGTAATTTCTCTTTTCTCTTGTCTCCTTTGTATCAATCCTGTCGCTCCTTCCCGTACTTTACATGCTTGAGAAATACCTCTAAACATCAACAAAAGACAAAGAACCGTTCAAAGCAAAAGATCTATCGATTACAAGTAAATGGAATCAGATACATTCACACATATAAACATCACATATCATGATAAGCATATGGAAAAAGGTGCAAATACTTTATTGAATAGAAGGAAGGATTACAACCATGAAGCCTGATTCAAAGTCACTCCTCCAGCTTTGGTTCCATCCACATCACATCATAAGCATGAAAATTTGGCATCATAACAACACTTACAATAGTCTCAATTCTCAAACTAACATTATCTCGTTACAATCATCAAAGTCCAACCCCTGATCACTTAGATGAGTGCTCAATTTATAGGAAGATGGAGGAGATTTTGTCATCAATGAGGGTATTGAATGGCCTTCCAAACTTAGAATTAGTTTCCATGGAGGAAGGGATGAGAGGATAGGAGGTTTCTTAACTCATTCCTCATCCATTTTTGAGCTCACAGGAGATGATAAGTGTGGGAATATTCTAGAAGGTTCTAGAAGATAAGAATATTCCCCAAAGCCTATGTTCATTTCGCTCAAACTCGCTCAGCGCAGGTCAGAGTGGGCCTAAGTGCTCTGCAGAGCACCCTTACATGGGCCTAAGTGCTATGCAGAACACCCTTGCATGGGCCTACCTACACTGGTCCTTCTAGGAGTCATTTCAGGATGTCTTCAAGCCATCAAACTGTTTGGGAAGGAGGCATTCAAAAGGTTGACTTGTTTAGGGCGTGTAGCAACTGAAATTAGGGTTTGATGAGCCCTAAAAAACTGATTTGGATGATGGGAGTGATGTGCCCAAATGGATCTGTAACACCTATCCAGGTCCAGATTCTATGGTAGTTCAGTCTCTTTTGAGGTTTCCCCTTCCTCTTGAAACACCTCATACTTGTTGTGGTTTTCCCTTTTATTTTGGTTATTGGATCCTAGATTCTGATTTGCCCTCATGTTCTTCTTTTTGTGTGGAACCTCCTTGAGCCCCTCATTTGTTTATTGTAAGCGGTTATTTTCCTGCGCCAACTTTAGGTCCTGTAAGTCAGACTAGTTTAATGGGCATGCTTTGTACATATGGCCATAGTCATGACAATGGCGGGAAACAAAACAATATGTGCTCATAATCTAGGGCTTGTTGCTAGTTCTCTTCTTGGTATTCCAATTCCACCGATTCAGGGATGGGTTCCAAGATACTCATATAGACACAGATGCATGCATAGGAGGTGTATCTTCCCCTGCGAGTAGATCATGATATTTTCACAAATATTCCAATTGAATTGCCAATACCTTCCAGAATTTCAGGGTCTCAGAAATCCATTGGAAGACCAAAGAGGTGAACCCAAATAGGAGCCGCCAGGAATTGCTCCTTGTCTGGGTTATAGCATTCGTCCCAATATCGCATGAAGAGACCTGCATTATGATAGAAATATGGGCCATTTTCGAAAAATCTTTCCTTATATTGCAGATTTGATAATATTACAGTAAAGAATCCTCTGGCCCCCAACTTTAGTTCTATATGACCTTTTGGCTGCCATTTCTATTGTATCCATTTTACAAATCCTTCTTCGTCGGCCAAATTCCAATAAATTTGCATATCATTGCATGGTATTTCATGTAGCTACAATATTTCTCCAGTTTATTCATTGGGATCACAAAGCGAGACTTCTTTGTTGTGCAACGTAGGCATTTCCCGCGACTGTGTGCCTACCATCAGGCTCCAAGGATAGGGCCAGAGCTAGGGTCAGCAGATTTAGGGGGACCAGACTGGTGGCGAGATTTTCCACTTGACTCGTGCCCCCCCACCCCCCTAGGGCTTGCATCACCCCTGTCAGATGTAGACCTATCGTATCAGTTGTAGGGAATTCATGGTTTGTCAGAGTTTAGCAGGGTCACCAAACCCTAGCTTTCAAACATTGCTCCTCTACTATTGAACAAACGATTAATGATGAGTATCTTAAAAAAAATGTATCACTATAGTAATTTTGTCTCTTTCATTTCTAGAGATGTTTTGGAAGTGCATTGCTTTAAAGGATGATTTTATTCTTCTATTTTGTTTTCATTATTTTTAATAATTAATATACTATCTTTATAAATTATAATTTTATACGTGTGTTTGTGTGATGATGATGATGGTTAATGTCCACAAATATCAATATGCTCTATTAGACCTTAATAAGGTAAGTGATTAACCAAGGCTCTTTAATATTTTATGTCTATGATAAAAAATAAGTGAGATAAGTGTTCCAAGATCACTGTATTTTGGCTTATTTAACAAGTAATGAAGGTTGGTAGTGTGGAAAATGTTTTGGTAGGGTCGGACCTTCCAAGAGAAAGTTCTTTTCATCTTCAACTCTCTTAGTATCGCAAAAGGGGCAGATTGTTTCGTCCTAAGGTGTTTTGGGAATAGACCAATACCTGGTTTCACTCTGAAACTCATGAAAATTAGTTCTTATCTTTGTAATGTTGATTTTCTTCTTAGCACCAGTCAAGACAAAAAGATAATTTCGGTTAGTAAAAGTGGGGTTGATCACCTCCTTATAATATCTTAGCTTCCTTTTCCCCTCCAACTCCTTATCATCCCACATCTTATCAATAAATTTGGAAGTAATAATGGTTTTAATATCATCCTTAATCTCCAAGATGATCTCCTTCTTTATCCCCTAATGGTCAAGCGAGGACTGAGCATCCTTATGCCAGCCTCACTTGAGCCAGAGGTGGGGGTTTTGACTAGAGTTAGAAGCAATTTTGGGGAGCCTCTTGGCTTCCATGTTGGATAGCTTATTCTTGTACATCAGATACCTAAGCAATGAGGGAGAGACTAGCTTCAATCAAGATAATATGGTAGGGAGTATTTCCTTTATTCTTGAGGTTGTAGGTTATAAATTATTTTTGGATAATCTCAATATTTCTCCATGATTCTATAGATATATTGCAACCCTAAACCTTGCATCCATATAAAATAACAGGGATGATGAGAGCATCGAAGAGGAACTTTATTTTACTCCAAACCTAGTGATTAATCGACTTATAATTGTTTTCAAGCTGATAGTAAGATTTACAACCTCCTATAACCCTTTTCTCAATGTTATAGTTCCAATTTAGCTGATGGTGAATGTCAATACCTAAATATTTGTATGAGGAAACCCTCTCCAAGTAATTGTTATCGTAAACAAAATTATCATAGTTGATCCTTTTAGATGTAATTATCACGACTTTAATCTTGTCGGTATTGACAGTCATACCTATTTTGTAGCAGTAATCATGGAGGATTCTACACTGCTTGTCGAGATCATCTGGGCTTCTAGAAAGAAGAATGATATTGTCAACATAAAGGAGAAGAGTAATTACAATACCAATGATCTTGGGTCCATTGCATCCCACAACTTTTAAACACTCTTCTAGATTATCAATGTAAATTCCAAAAAGGGTAAGGGATAGGGGACATCCTTTCTTCACTATGATATTTCATTTAATCTCCTCAAACCAACCCTCGATGGTCTTAAGCTTGGAAATAAAATTATTATATAACCTAGTTACAACGACCCTTAGCCGGAGAGGAACCATTATCTCATCAAGCCTTTTCCATAACTTCTCCTGAGGAATAGTGTCGAAAGGTTTTCTAAAGTCAACAAAACAATAGAAGAGATCAATTTTACTATTGTGACACTCCTCAACAATGGTATTAAGAGTGATACGGTGGTAAATAGTTGAGTGATGTCTCCTAAAACCAACTTTCCCTTTATCTCTTTTACCATGAATTTCAATCTAGACACTAATCTTCTTTTCCAAAATGAGCCCATACATTTTGGCCAAAATGTGGCTAATCATGATAGTCCTATAGTTATAAGGCACGCTTTTATCCCCACTTTTAAAGATAGAAACAATAAGGCTTTGTGTTCAAGGCTTAGAGAAGTCATGTTCATCGTCAAATTGAGGAGTTTGTGTATATGGGGGATGAGGATAGACCTTTGCATTTTGGGAATTTTGGCTTCGTAACCTTCAATAACCCTAACTTTCCCATTAGCGAGTTTTATAATCCCAAACTCCATGTCTTCCAAAGAAAAGATATAATTCTCTATAGGAGTGTTTATGATGTTTCCCTTGGTGACCGAGGAGTCATAAAGATTCTTAAGATAGATATCCCATCCTTTAAGGGCATTGAAGTATATTCTTTCATTTTATGGACAAGAATATTAATTCAAAACTTTCTAGGCTCAACTTTAGAGAGGTGAAGAAGATGTTCTTGCCTCTTATTTATATAGTAACTTTTCTTCCTTTTGATGAGAGCTTTGTACACTTATTTTTTCAAGCTTTACAATTTCATTAGGAGCATCTCTAGTTGCTTTCCTGACAATCTTACAATCATTATCATACTAAGGGTTGGAAGTTCTATTATTCTTTTTATACGATACCTCGGTAAAAAGTTTGTTAATGGTAGTGGAGAGGGTTGTAGTAAAATTGTGGTAGATGTGATCAATTTTATCACTGTACGTTAATAGATCTAAATCCCTCGTTAAATATTTTAAGAAGAGATCTATTTTACTTTTGACAAAGTGAGTGTGCCTTTGGCTCTCACCATTCTTTTGCATGTGGCTAGTGTATATATCTAGGTTTAAGGTTAAAGATAGAGGTCTATGTTCATAATCATGGTCATAGTCATCTAGTAGGTTAAAATTAAAAATATGATTGAGGACCTAGGTATCAAATATCACATAATCCACAACACTGTTGCCAAGCCCATGAATAAAAGTAATCTAGCTAGATGTAGGCCACTTATGAACCTTGTTACAAATAATCAGGTCTTGGGAACTACAAAGTTTGATAAGCTCAGTACCAAATAGGTTCTCAATTATGTCTTTATAATTTCTTTTGAACTTATCAGGTAAGTCATAATCCTCATCAAGCCATATGGGTTAGGGTTAGAGTTATTACTTAATAAAGTAGCCTGGTTAGTAGCGATTCTAGTGTTAAATTCCCCAAGCAAAAGGATGTTTCCTTCATTCTTTAGACTGTGGATGTCCCGTTCTAAGGTAATAAGGGGCAATTCTTATCCAATTTTTTTCTTATAGGAGGAAGAATTCATAGGAGCAAAATAACAAATTACAAAAAAATTCCTATTGTTGTTAGAGTAAAAAATTTCGATCCAAACGTATAGATTGAGGGAGTCAATTTTACGAAGCCAAATATGGGAAGAATATATTTCTTATATAATAGGCTATACCACCAAAGCCTCTACGAGAGGCTTTCTTGTTCTAGGCAGACCAAAAAATGAATCCATCTATGTGGGGGACCCTAGATTCACCATGCTCCCAAGTTTCAACTAGGAAAATAAGATCAATATCACTCAGGATCGACCTTAACATGGGATATTTATGCCATGGAAAACCACAACAATTCTAGAATAGGATTTGAAGTGTTCCTAATTCCTATTTATCACTTTTATTTTGGACTTTATCTCTAATAATAACTTTCGTATTTCTAATGTTTGCCTAGGATTGCCTCCTTTACCTTTTGGACCTCTTTTCTTAGTTCAACTTGATCTTCTATAATAATATCGTCATTTATAAATATTCCTAACCCTTTTAGACTAGGAGATTTACTAAGTATATTTATGGTCATTGCAGCTTACCTTAACGAATATCAGTCTATGTTTATGCTCAAGAATCTTTTCCACCCTTTGTGCTTCTGTTAAATAATCTGTTTGAATTTATGAGTTATCTTTTATTTGTTATTTTAGTATTTCTAATGTGTCCTCGTTGTTTTTCTCTTTTATACCAACAATTATAAGGTTCACGAATCTTTTGTGGTGCTCATGATCTAGTTCAATTAACTTGTTCATTTCCTCTTTTATTGATTTGATATCTATTTCATTCATTGTGTTGCTTAGGGATGGATTATTATCTAGTTTTTCTTTTAATGTTTTAATCTTGTGTCTCAGGGTGCAATTTTCTTCGACCATTGATTATTTTTTGTGTTCTATTTCCTGCGTCATATCTTTCATTATTTGAATTTCAGTCTCAAGTGTTATCATTTTACCTTCTAATGATTTGTGGCTATTGTTAAGCATTGTAGATAATTCGATTCTATGCTTCGTAAGCATTCTAGATAATTCTCGTTTATGTTTTGTTTCTCTTTCTTCTCTTCGCTTTTCTAAATATTCAATATATTCATATAGGCTCTCTAGGGTAATTTTGCTTGGTCTCACTCACCAAAATCTGACGATACAATTTCAAGCAAGATTGTGATTTTTTGTTATTTAAAACATTTTGAATGCATAAATGGATTCAACATCCAAAAAAACTCTTAGGGCACTCGAATTCTACAAATTAAACAACTTAAACTCAAGTTTTTAAAAATCTCTAACCAGATTTTGATCAAAATTAACCAAAAAAATGCTTTAAAATAACCATTTCATCTATAAGTTACACTGCTCCTTCATATATATATATATAATTTCCTTCAATTTATAAAATTAATATATATATATATATTATATATATTATATATATATATAAATATAATATATTTATTTATTTTTAAAATTTATTTCCATAATTAATAATTAACATTGAAAAATTAAAGTTGTAATAAAGGGTGGTGTATTTACCATCTCTCTGTGGTAATAATATAGGGTGATGTATTTATGATCTCTGTGGTAATAATATAGGGTGATGTATTTACCATCTCTCTGCGGTAATAATTTAGGGTGATGTATTTACGATCTCTCTGTGGTAATAATTTACAATCTCTCTGCGGTAATAATTTACGATCTCTGCCGTCATAATTTACAATCTCTCTGCGGTAATAATTCACAATCTCTTTGTGGTAATAGAAAAACAATCTGGGGCACATGCATCTGCGGTCTGGCTTGTTGATATCAGGTGCACACATTCCTTATATTTTTCTAATACATATCTGCTCATATATTTTTAGGTATGAATAATTCACCACAATTACCAAAGATTACCAAAGGTAGACCTAGCATAGTTACTCTACAGAGCCTCTATAAGTATATAGAGTCTTTAGAGAAACGTAGAGAAGAAAGAGAAGTCAAGCTACAAATAGAGTTAGCAACCATGCTCGAAAATAAATTCACATCTCTTGAAGACAAGATCCAAAAACAAATAGAAAATAACATAGAACTATTGGAGAATAAGATGGAGGCAATGGAGACTAGGTTGCAGGTTATAGAAAAACAAAACCAAGATATGAACCAAACATCCTAGCAAGTAGATGCTAATACTTTAGAGAGTCTTAAAATGTAGGACATGATTAAAGAGCTAAAAGAAAAAGTTAATAGCCGCCTCACCCTAAATAGTGTGGCAGGTAAATTAGATATCAAATCAATTAAAGATGAAATGAAAAAATTGATAGAATTAGACCATGAGCATAACAAAAGGGCCTTGAACCTTATAATCTTCGGTTTGAAAGAGGAGGTAGACGAGGATACTTTAGCCATAGCCTATATAGAATTACATAACATATTATAAATTGAAACAACTTGTCTCATAGAAGCAACAAGGTTGGGGAAACTAACTGATAATAAAGGAAGGTTGATCCGAATAAAGGTGAGCTCTAATGACCATAAGTATGACATACTTAGTAAAACCTCAAGTCTAAAAGGAACGATAATATTTATAAATGAAGATCTCATTCCAGAAGATCAAGCAGAATTGAGAAAGGAGGTTCAAAAGGTAAAGGAAGCTAGGAAGGAAGGAAAATGGGAAATAATCAGAAATATAAAAACAGTTATTCGAGATAGAAACCAAAAAGATAATAATAAATAGCAATTCAACATGCTCTAGATTCTTTCTTGGAACTGTTGGGGCTTTCCATGGAACAAAGGCCCCAAGCTGAGTTGGATCTCGAATGATGTTGATATTATTTTGCTTGTTGAAACTTGGGAGCACGAAGAATCTAAGGTCCCTAACATAGATGGCTTTACATCATGGTCTACTTGGAATAAGCGATCCCCCCATAGAGGAATTGGGGTTATAACTTATTACATTAAGAAGAACATCTCTCCCCATGCCAGGATTTATAAAAACGACCCTTACAACCAATATAGTTGGATAGAAATTACTAACATTTATGATAAAAAGATCTACATAGCAATCTATTATTTCCCCCTCCATCAATTCTAACTTCTATAAGAAAAATAATCTAGATAAAAATAGTCCTTACAATGTTTTAGAGAATGATATTTCTAGCCTAAGGAATGAAGGTAATATACTTTTAATGGGTGACTTTAATTCTCGAAGTTCAAGCAACCAAGCTATTCTTCTAAGAAATCATCCAACCCTAATCCTTTTTGGTTAGACAAAGACCTTCCTTTGGCTAGCCGGTACAAAAGGAGCTCTGAAGACCTTAGGGAGAATTTGTTTGGGTTGGAGCTAGTCAAGCTCTGTAGTGCTCAGGATCTCATAATTTGCAACGGTCTAAAGAAGTGGCCCAATTCAATCCAGATGACCTGCATCCATGGGCTTGGTAGTAGCATGGTAGACTATGTTATCTCCGATCTCCCTCTATTCAACGAAATAACAAATTTTGACATCTTAAACGACCACGAGCCTGACTCTGATCATAGGCCTTTACTTATAACTCTCAATTTTGTCATGCATAGAGATCTCATAGAAGATAATCCTTATAGTCAAAAGAAGTTAATCTTTGATAGAAATAAAAAGATTTCTTTATAAATGAATTAAAAACTAATTTACTTCCTTTATCTATTATAGACAACGTAGAAGGTCTCTATCATAATTTTACTACAACCCTCTCATATTCTATTAACAAGTTCTCAATTGAAGTTTCAAGTAATAAAAGAAATAGCAAAACCAACCCATGGTATGACAAAGATTGTAAAAGTGCG
>APFE030021233.1:52267-81603 GCA_000404065.3 Pinus taeda
ATTTTATCCTAAACTGCGCAGTTGGAGCTGTCCAAGCCCTGAAAAAACCTCTGCATCTGCGCCTGAGGTTTCTCGACCCTGTGGCCGCTCGAAGGCTCTCCCGAGTGGTGCATCATCCAGCAAGGCACACGCTCCCCTGTAATCAGACAGATCGCCTCACCGAGCAGGCTGGAAAGGCTATGCCCGCTGAGGTTTGGGTGAGCTCGATTCGGTCGAGCTAAGGCTTCTCCTATGGATTCTTCATCACCCTCTCCTTCCGAAGCCGAAGCCTTTGCTAAACTTCTGAACTCTCTGCCAAAAAAGAAAGCAACAAAGGCTTCGAAATTTGTGAAACACCTGGATGATATCCTAGAGATCTCGCTCCCTCCTGAGAAACTGATCCAGGTCGCCCTCTCCTTGTCTGAGCGTTCCTTGGTGGGCAGTTCACAGGACTCTGGCCCTCCCCCAAATCCACAGAAAGCTGGGTCGCAAGAAATTGGGTGCCGCTGATATCGGGCAAGGTCACTTCATATTTCCTGGGGAAGGGTTTCTTCCTGTTTGAATTTTTTGAAAAGGAAGATAAGGATCTGATCTTTCGTAATGGACCCTATTTCATGGGCCCCCAAGGCCTGTATCTCAATAAGTGGACGCCCGACTTTGATCTAGCAGTCGACGTGCCCACTGCCGTCCCTATGTGGGTTAGATTGCCCAACCTGCCAATGCACTATTGGAACTGGGAATCCCTTAAGCACATCGGGAACACCCTGGGTAAATTCATTGATCGAGAAAATAACAAAGATCAATATGACTCTGCTAGAATTTGTGTTGAAGTTGACCTCGAGGTTGGCCTACCTGAGGCAATAAAGATTAGAGTTGGAAGCTGGACGCATGTTCAAAAGCTGGATTATGAACAACTGTCGTTCAAGTGCAGGAAGTGCTAGGTCTATGGTCATTTCGCTAGACGATGGCCAAAAAATACTGAAGTGGAGAAAGGCAAAGAGGACAGATGGACGCAGGTTAAAAGGATCAAAAGCAAAGCCCCTAGAACAGGAAATATTAATGGAAAAGCTCTCCAAATAGGATCAGGGTCTCAAAACCCACACATGGAAGAGCAAGGAAATAAATTCATACAACTAAGCTCAACAATAGAGGAAACCCAAGATCAGGAGACACAAAATGAAGGATCACCCCAAAAAGAGCCCCCCCAGGGACCAAAGCAAGCAGATAGTAAAGCAGACAGAATGGAAGATACACCCTCAGAAGAGCCTGAGGAAGTACAAGGCTCAGAGGACTCAGAAGGAGAAGGTGAAATAGGTGAATCGCAAACCTCGGCCAGAAGATCTTTGAGGGGCCGAAAATCTGCCCGTGAGAAAAGAGAGTAGGAGACCTACAAAGACAAACTGCAAGGAAGTCAACCCACCCTCGAGAAACTCCTGGCTAAAACTCCAAAGATGAATAGAAATCAGCCCCAAAGCTCTAAAGGAGCTCTCCATTCCAAAAACAAGTGATGAGGATCGTCTCCTGGAACTGTAGGGTTATGGGGAGCAAAATTAAAGAAGAAGCTGTCAAAAGTTTGATAAGATTTGAATCTCTTGACATATTCCTCATCCAGGAGACTAAAATGGAGGACAAAGCCTTCCTCCATATCGACAAAAATCTGTGGAAAAGAAGTGAAGGGCAAGCTGCCTCAGCCAGGGGTGCCTCAGGAGGCCTGGGCACCCTCTGGAATGCAAACAAGTTCACAAGGGTGAAAGAGATCGCCAACACTCATTGGTTGTTCTCAAAGCTGAAGCACATTGACTCGGATGAGACCCTCTGTCTCTTCAATGTGTATGTCCCAGCCAGCGCAGGAGAAAAAAAGAATTGCTGGGATTCTATTAGAGAACTTGCAAACTATGAAGACTTAGCAAATATCATCATCGCTGGGGATCTAAATCTCACTTTAACTATGGCTGAAAAACGTGGAGGGAGCATTGTAAGGGATCCAACACGAGAATGGGTTGAGGATCTGCTCCAAGACTGGGACATGATCGATATCAAACCTTCGTCGGGCAAATACACCTGGTCCAACAAAAGACTCGACCCGGGCCATATCGCTGCAAGGTTAGACAGATTTCTTGTTTAAAGTTCTTTTCTTCTTCTTGGTCTAGACTCTAGAATGCATATTCTCCCTTGTAGTGACTCTGATCACAGGCCCATCAAGCTCGATCTTTTGGCTCACTGGGATCAAGGCCCCATTCCTTTTAAATTCAATCCCTTATGGATCAAGGAGCAATCCTTTTTGCATATAGTAAAAGATTCTTGGAAGCAACCAGTCAATGGCTCTGCGTTCTTTGTATGGGAGGAAAAGCTCGGGAGAGTGAAGGCTGCATTAAAAATTCGGGAAGAATCTCTCCCAAACCCTGCAATGGAAAGGAAGAAGTTACAAGAACAGCTAGAGATCCACCATCTTAATTCAGAAAATGAAGAGATCACAAAAGAAATTCTCGAAAAAGAGGCAGACCTCCAGCAAAAGTTGCTTAAAGCAAGCCTGGCTGAGGAAGAGTACTGGAGAACCAAATCTTGTAGGCTTTGACTTAAGGCAGGCGACAAGAATTCATCCTTCTTTCATAAGCAAGCCCAAGCATGGAAAAATTTTAATTCCATCACCGAAATCAAGGAAGAGAACATCATCCATAAAGACATTCAAAGCATAAAAAATGCGGCCTTCCTCCATTTCAAAAATCTATATAGCGAAATAGAGGGGCAGGGTCAAACTCCATCGATCATAAATGAGGTTCCCACTCTGATATCTACCAGAAAGAATCAGCTATTGGAAGCAGAAGTCACAAATAAGGAAATCAAATCCGCCCTCTTCTCCATGGAGCCGGACAAGGCCCCGGGCCCAGATGGCTTTACTGCCAGATTCTTGCAAGACTGTTGGCAGATACTCGAAAAAGATTTATGTAGAATGGTCCGGAAATCTCTAACCTGTCAAAAAATAGGAGGAAGCACCAACTCAGCTTTCCTGGCCCTTATCCACAAGGAAAGAGGCGCCAACTCCTTCTCCAGATTTCGTCCTATATCCCTTTGCAATATAGGCTACAAACTGATAAGAAAAGTAATTGTGAACAGATTGAAAACAATTCTCCCTGACATTATTCCAGAGAATTAGGGGGGCTTCATTTAGGGAAGACAGATTGTGGACAACTACATCCTGGTCCAAGAGGCGATCCATTCAAGCTTAGCCCGGAAAGAGAAATGAATGGTCGTCAAACTCGATCTTGAAAGTGCCTTTGACAGGGTGAGGCATAGATTCTTGTTGGATGTCCTTCACAAATTCGAGTTTGGGCATAAATTTATCAAATGGATCAAGGCTTGCATCAGTGAGCCATGGATTGCCCCTCTGGTGAACAGGAGAGCCACGGACTTCTTCAAAGCCTCAAGAGGGCTGAGGCAAGGGTGTCCTCTCTCCCCTTTGCTCTTTGTCCTCCAAGCCTCAGTTCTAAGCTTCCTCTTGAATAAAAAACAGTTAGAACAAGAAATAATGGGAATAAACATTGCAAGAGGAGTTAAAAGCATAAATCATGCGTTGTTCGCGGACGACTCTCTGTTGCTGAGTGGTGCCTCTTTGGTCTTGGCTAAATGATTTAAAGAGGTAGTGGACGCCTATTGTGAACTCAGGAAGCAAGCTCAACAAAGGCAAATGTCATGTCTTCTGTTGGAATACCTCTGTGAGATCGCTCCAATCCATTTCAAATTGTTTTGGCTTCGCAGCCACCTCTTCTTAGACATCATTCAAGTACCTGGGGCTGCCTGTCTTTCAAAAAAGGGCTCTCAACAAAGAATGGCTGCCTCTGTTGGAAAAATTCAAAACTAAAATACAATCCTAGGGATACAATTGGCTCAATCTAGCAGGTAAGACAGTGCTAATAAAAGCAGTTTTGAACAGTCTACCCATTTTTCAGGCAGCAGTGATGATGGCTCCCATTGGCATAATGAGGAAGATGGAGGCTTACATAAAAAACTTTTTCTGGAAAGGTGGCAAAGCTAACGAGAAGAGAATCCCCTTAATAAGCTGGAACACAATTTCTCTACCCAGAATGGAAGGCGGTTTAAATTTTAAAAATCTCAGCAACCAAAATATAGCCATGGGTGCAAAATTGTTATGGAGGATCATCGCTCCAAAACCAGGTTGGGCACAGCTTGCATTGTGGAAAAAATATTATGATGGGCAGAGAACACGCTGCCTGGACAATCCAAAGAGAATTACAGGTTCGATGATACACAAACTGTGCGAAAAAACCTCACCCCTAATCAAGCAATATGCGCACTGGATTCCAGGTAATGGTCAGTGCATTCAAATATGGGACGACCGTATCATGGACAACGAGCCGCTTGCTGAAGACCGTTCTTTAGCCTCACTGAAAGACTGGTTGGACAGTGTTGGTATCAAAACGCTGTGGGATTTATCCCACTGGGAAAACGATGAATGGCAGCGTTGGAAAAATTTAGAGGTGCCACCGAACCTTGTTAATGACTACGCTGCTTTTCTCTCCCACCTGAATGGCAAAGCCCCAATGAACAGAAGGAAAGCAGACATCCGAGGTTGGGGCTCGATCCCTGGAAAATACACTGTCTCGCAGGGATATATCCAGCTCTCCCGTTATCCTAATGCATTGCCAAATCCGAGGCCCTGGCAAGGGATTTGGTCATCAACAACGCTGCCCAAAATTGACTCCTTTTGTTGGCTATTATGTCACCACAGAATTTTGACAGATGATAGGCTCAGGAAAAGAGGATATTTAGGGCCATCTCGCTGCTTGCTGTGTGAGGAACAAGAAGAAAATGCCTTCCATATGATGCTGGCCTGTAAATTTGCTGCAGAACCGTGGAAGGAGGCTTTAGGCCCATGGAGCATGAATTTCGTCCCTCTCAACCACTGCTCAGAACTGTTCTCTAATTGGAAGCAAATGTACCCTGGTGGCACTGCTCAAAACCCCCAAATTAAAGATGCATGGCTCGCCCTGCCCAAATTAATCTGCTGGCATATCTGGCTGGAAAGAAACCAAAGGATTTTTAAGGATAAGAAGAGTGCTTCTAAGATAACCTGGGTAAAAATTAAAAGTCACCTCAAAGATTGCATGGGAGACCAGATTGATATGACGGATCTCACTGCACAAGAAAGTTTGGGGAGCCTCCCTGGATCTCCAATTCTCTGATAAAGTAAAGGCCCCCTCTCCCCCTCTAAAGCTTTGGCAAATCCTCCTTAAAGACACAGAATTTGCTGAATTTTGCATCAAAAAGGCAAGGAAAGCTCTCTTTTTTGACGGTGCAGCAAAAGGCAATCCAGGAAAATCTTGGGCTGGTGGTGTTATCAAAAGTGCAGAGGGCAGAACGGAAGCTAGATATGCTTGGGGAGTGGGCATTAACACCAGTATTCAAGCTAAAGCACTAGCTCTCCTCCAGGGGCTCAAGGTGCTCAAGACCCTGGGAATCAAAGATGCAGTTGTTTTTGGGGATTCTCAGACTATTATAAAGGCCATTGTGGACAACTCCTCTCCCTCAGATTTAAGACTATCTAGATTGCTGAGCAGAATTAACTCCCTGACATACTCCTTTCAGAATTTGGAATTTCTTCACATAAAGAGGGATAACAACAAAGAAGCAGATGCTGAAGCTAATAAAGCGGTTCTCCTCCCTCTCGGAATCTATATAAGAGACGGAGTAGAAGGTTGGGATCCCATCCCCTAGCTGCCCGATAAAAATGTTTTACTGTCTTCTATTATAGCAGTTTGTTTGCATCTATAAATTAGGAAAGATAGAGAAATCTGTAAGAAATATAGAATGCAAAATTTGCAGGATCATTAGGAGGATAGTTATATGGTTCCTGGATGAGGAGAAATCTGGGCCCTTCCTTCCTCTTTGTAACCTGAATTGAGGCATTTCAGCCAAGAAGCAATATATAAATCTAAGCATTTCAACCAAGAAGCAATATATAAATCTAACCGTTCCTGTAAAAAAGAAAATATAAATATTTTTATATTGATTATAAATTAATATTTATCTATCTTTACTAACTATTTAATTTATAATTTTTATGCTAACATTTAATTTATATTTTAAATTTATATATTGTTTAAGTAATATAATAATAATAATAATAATTTAAAATAAAATTATAAAAAAATTAAATATCTTATATAAACGGAAATTTCAATAATGGATGTATACGGCGGTGATGTCATGCTCGACTGTAAATGCTAGGCCACCCCTTGTCCTTCTCAAAGTAGGTTCAGACTGTAACTCACGTTAAATATTCAAACTGTCAGAAACTCTCCTTTGTTCACATCGCCATCCAGGTTATTGAATGTGTTACAATATTGGGCGAAGGCCGAGTCAAAGCCAATGAGGAATTGGTTATTTTCTGAAAAGTTCAAAGTGCCTCAGAATCAGAAATTGCGGTGTGAAATAAATATTTCAAGCTGGGTGATTATTTAACATAAAAAATCATACTAAAGACAATTTTGGAAACATAAAAATTATCATAAAATTTGAGATAAAATGTAATAATATTTAATAATAAAATATTTTCAAATTTAAATAACACTTCAATTAAATTTATGAATATTTTTTTATTAAATAAATATGTTGAACAACTTGCACTTTAATAGAAATGATAATAATTAAAATAGACTAAATGCTTCCTTCCTTACTGTAAAAAGTTTGGATACTCTTTATTATTAGGCTCTATAGTTGTCTTTAGTTACACATGGATAGTCCCAATGGCTTGTTACAAGCCAGAGTTGTAGCTTTTTAAGTATTTTGGTGTGCTACTATTACACCCTGAAAGTTGTTTTAATTATGTTTATTTGTAACATTTTCTTGGGATTTGTTTGATCCAAAATTAGGATTGTTTCATTGTAATTCCAAACATTTATAGTTCCTAATCTAGTTAGAGTTTTGGTTCTTGAGTGAGTAGATGATGTCCTATAAATGACAAACTATTGCTTATAAAATAATAACAATTTAGATGATGGTCTATATAAACAACAATGGCATAACTCTTTCACACAACATAGTTACAAATTCACTTTCTTATTATCTGCATCATATACATATATTTGTAATTTTAACATAATATTAATGAGCAAACACATGTATTATACTTAAAATTTTAAAAAACAAAATACACATTTGTGCTAAAGAATTCAAACTAGTAAATGTTAAAGAGTTTAAAACAATAAATTAGGACTAAATGGTATGTAACTTACTGTTATTTAAAAAAGTATGATGAACATTAGTAGAGGTTTAAAATGCGTCAACTCTAAATTGTTAATGTGATTTTTTCTATAATAATTTTTCTTAAATCATGAATTACAACAGCCTACAATCTAAGAAAATAAATAATATCTTTAAAAATTTAATTAATTAATAATTATTATTATATTTTTTTAAATAGAGATATCAATTAATTTTCTATTTTAATTTTTAATAAAACTCTACCAACAAGTTTGTAGGGTGGTTTTTTATAACTTTTTAGGTATTATAATACTTTATAAATAATTAAAAATAAATATTTTATATAAAATTTATATTAATAAAAATAAAGTAATTAAATAAAATATTAATAATTTAATATTACAAATTATTACTATTAGAAATAAATTATATATATATATATATAATAATACATATATACATAAACTCTATATTATTTACTTAATTTTTCAAGATGATTAATTATTATACGGGAGAAGCAAGGGAATTTTTTAAATTCACAATGTTCAACTCCATAATTTGGTTAAGTAATTAAAAGAAGGGTGTTCGTTTTTTATTTAGACTTATTTTCTTATGTTTTCAAGAAAAGATCAAGGGATTTTTTTTATATTCACAATGTTCAATTCCATAATTTGGCTAAGCAATTAAAAGAAGAGTGTTTGTTTCTTATTTAGTCTTATTTTCTCATGTTTCAAGAATTTAATATTGAAGTCAATATTCTATTTGTATTTGTAAAAGGTTAATATTTGGTAGAAATTTTATTTTCCTACATAAATATAGGGAGGGAGATTCAGTCTTTACTATATCTTATCTTTGAGTTTTTGTTTCTACATGGTTTTCATTTTTTTCTTTAATTTAAAATGAGAAAATGGATACAATTTTGTTTTCTTACTTATATATTGATTATGATGTTTTGGACATATTATGGCCTTTTTTTAATAAAGGTTGATAATTTTATGATGTAATATGAGTCTCTATGGTTGAAGGGTAAAAGGATAGTTTTACGTGGCTAGCCTTGATCCTTTTTTCTAAAAATGTAAGCTAAGTTGATAAAGTGGTAAGTTTTTGTTTCAGGGTATAACCTTATGCTCTAACTTTATTGTATTTTTCTATTCAAGCACATATGAAATGTGATTTTCATTCTCACTTTTGAATAGAAATTGCAATCTTTTATTTAGAAAAGTGGAAGCAAATAAAGATGGCTTGAACATTAATAACAATTTGTTGTGCGATTGATAGATCGCACGCGCGCTCTGGAGCAGCCATACCCTAGCTGCGTCTTGGCGCCTCTGTGCCCCTGCTGCTCTGCGGCCCGAGGCTTTGGGCCCTCTGCCCCCCTTCTCAGTGTTCCCCTTTGAGCTTCTGCGGTCCAGAGCGTTTGTCTTCTGCTGGGTGGGAAGATTAAGCTGGGCCCGCCCTCATGGAGGCCTCGAGCTCGCCCCAGGCTGGCCTGCCCTCTTTTGCCGAAGCTTTCTCTTGGCTCTTGGGCGGCTTGCCGCAAAAGAAGAAGAGTGAAGCAGCCAAGTTTGTCAAGCGGCTGGAAGACATTCCTGGAATCTCCCTGCCGCTAGAGACCCTGATTCAAGTTTCCCTCTCCTTGGTTGAGCGGGCTCTTGTTGGTCAGTTCACCGGTCTATGGCCTTCTCCTAAGACCACTGAGTCCTGGGTAAACAGGAACTGGGCTCCTCTGATCAAGAGCAGCGTCACCTCTTACTTCTTAGGTCGAGGGTATTTCCTTTTTGAATTCACCTCAAAGGAGGACAAGGATCTGATCTTCCAGAATGGCCCTTATTTCATGGCCCCCAGGGCTTGTACCTCAACAGATGGACCCCGGATTTCGACCTTGCAGTCGATGTTCCTTCGGCGGTCCCTGTATGGGTCAGACTTCCTAATCTTCCAGTCCATTGCTGGAACTGGGACTTGCTGAAACACATTGGAAATGCCCTTGGGAAGTTCATAGATAGGGAAAACAACAAATATCAATATGATTGCGCTCGTATATGCGTAGAAGTAGACCTAGAGGTGGGTCTCCTAGAAGCCATCAAAATCAAAGTAGGAAGCTGGTCCCATCTACAGAAGTTGGATTACGAGCAACTGCCTTTCAAATGTCGAAAATGCCATGTCTACGGACACTTCGCCAGAGGTTGCCCAACCAATGTGGAACCATAACAGGTTAAAGAAGAAGCTTGGAATCAGGTCAAGTGCACCAGGAAATCCCAAATGCAGGCTGGTCCAAATGGAAGAGGTCCATAGGCGCCCCCTCAGCAACCCCCTCCCAGAAAGAATCAAGAAAACGAATTTGCCCCTCTAAGCTCACAAATAGAGGAATATCAGGAACCAGAAAAACAAGAATCAACCCCTCCCTCTAAAGCCCCCTAAAGTTCTGGAAATGGAGTGGATCAAGCTGGAAGTGGTGTTCCAGCAACAGAGGCAATGGCTGAAAGTGGTGTTCCAGCAATAGATTTAGCAATGGCTGAGACCTCCAAAGGAAACACTATCGCAGTAGAGGAAGAGGAGCATGAATCAGAGTGGTCGGAGGAAGAAGGGGAAATAGGAGAATCCCAAGCTTCGATAAGGAGATCCACAAGAGGCCACAAATCAGACCGGGAAAAAAGAGAGCATGAAACCTTCAAGGATAAGCTTCAAGGTAGCCAACCAACTCTTGAGAAGCTCCTAGCATCAAAAGCAAAGATGGCGAGAAACCAGCCCCAAGGCTCCAAGGTAGCCAACCAGAAATATAAATGATGAAGATAGTCTCCTGGAACTGTAGAGGTATGGGGAGCAAAATCAAAGAAGAAGCCATCAGAAGTTTGATAAGAACAGAAACTCCTGACATACTTCTCATCTAGGAGACCAAACTGGAAGACTCCGTCTTCCTTCAGGCAAGCAAGAAACTTTGGAGCAAATGTGAGGCGAAAGCTATCTCAGCTCGAGGGGCTTCCGGAGGGCTGGCCACTCTTTGGAACGTTAGCAAATTCTCTTTCGTTTCTGAATCCCTCAATACTCACTGGCTGCTATTAAAATTGCAGCACTTAGACTCAAAAGAGATTATCAGCCTCTTCAATGTGTACATCACTGTGAACGTTGTGGAAAAAAAGGCCTGCTGGGACTCCATAAGAACCCAAGAAAATCTAGTCAATCTGGAGAATATCATCATAGCAGGAGATCTCAATCTTACTCTCCTTTCAATAGACAAGAGAGGAGGAAGCATTGTTCGAGATCCAGCAAGGGAATGGGCAGAGGACCTTATGCAGGACTGGGACCTCCTGGACATCAAGCCAATCTCAGGTAAGTTCACTTGGACTAACAAAAGAATTGGTCCTGGCTATATTGTTGCTAGATTGGATAGATTCTTAGTTCAAATCTCTTTTCTTCTGCTTGGATTAGAAGCTAGAGTTCACATTCTCCCTTGCAGCACTTCAAATCATAAACCCATCAAGATGGAACTGGTGTTTCAGCTTGACCTTGGTCCTATCCCCTTTAGATTCAGCCCACTCTGGACTAATGAATCAGACTTTATGCATTTAGTTAAGGACATCTGGAGGCAGCCAGTAAAAGGCTCCCCCTTTTTTGTCTGGGAGGAGAAGCTCAAAAGAGTGGAAAGGGCTTTAAAACGCTGGGTCAAAACTTTGCCCAATCCAGCAAATGAAAGAAAAATCCTTCAACGCAGTATGGAAAGTCACCATCTCCAAGCTGAAATAGCTGATATAACCAAAGAATTTCTAGACAAAGAAGCCTAGCTCTAGCAAAACTACCACAAGGCTTGTCTAACAGAAGAAGAGTATTGGAGACTTAAGTCTCGCAGCCTTTGGCTTAAAGCAGGGGAAAGGAACTCTTCCTTCTTCCATAAACAAGCTCAGGCCAAGAAATGCACCAATGCCATTTCCAAAATTAAAGATGGCACTATTACTCATAAAGACAATGCAAGCATAAAAAAAGCTACCTCCCTTCACTTTAAAAGCCTATATAGCGAAGATAAAAACCTGGACTAAAGCTCTGATATGACTGACATGGTTCCCTCCTTGATTACTGTTGAAATGAATCACCTTCTTGAAGCTAAAGTCACTAAGAATGAAGTCAAGGATGCCCTCTTCACCATGGACCCAGACAGAGCCCCTGGACCAAATGGTTTTACAACCAAATTCCTCCAATCTTGCTGGCAGATTGTGGAAAAAGATCTATACAAAATGGTTATCAAGTCCCAAGCTTGCCAGAAAATCGGAGGTAGCACGAACACTGATTTTCTTTCTCTTATTCCCAAAGAGAAAGGAGGCAATACTTTCAACAGGTTTTGTCTGATATCACTATGTAACATCGGTTATAAACTGATTACTAAAGTTATTGCTAATAGACTTAAGCTCATCCTCCCCAAACTCATTCCGGAAAGCCAAGGAGGATTCATTTAAGGGAGACAGATAGTGGACAACTACATGCTGGTCCAAGAGGCAATCCACTCAAGTATGAGTCGCAAGGAAAAAGGTATGGTTGTCAAGCTTGATTTAGCGAATGCTTTTGATAGAGTCAAGCACAGTTTTCTGCTGAAAGTCTTACACAAATTTGGATTTGGGGAGAACTTTACAAATTGGATTCGGGCCTGCATTTCGGAGCCTTGGATCGCTCCTTTAGTAAAACGGTAGAGCTGCTGACTTTTTCAAAGCCACGAGAGGGTTCAGGCAGGGGTGCCCACTCTCACCCCTTCTATTTGTTCTTCAAGCTTCTTCCCTTAGCTTCTATTTAGACAAAAAAATGATGGATTAGGAAATTGCTGGGCTCTGTATAGCAAGAGGTGTTAAAAACATCAACCATGCCCTCTTTGCGGATGACACCTTGTTATTGGGAGCTACCTTTGTGCTTATAGCCTCCAGATTTAAAGGAGTCCTGGACGAGTTTTGTTTGATTTCGGGAAGCAGTTTAAACAATGGAAAATGCCATATCTATTGCTGGAACACCACTTCCAGCATGCTCAATTCCATTTCCAGAACCTTTGGTTTCGCAGCCTCCTCAAACTGGACTTCCTTCAAGTATTTGGGCATTCCCGTCTTTCTTAAAAGAGCCTTCAGCAGAGATTGGCTTCCCCAACTGGAGAAATTCAAGAACAAGCTGCTTGCCTGGGGCTTTTCTCGGCTCAACATTGCTGGTAAGTCTGTCCTCATTAAATCTGTGCTTAATAGTCTTCCCTTGTTTCAGTTTTCCGTTCTTCTTGCTCCCTCCAGGATTCTTAGAAAAATGGAGGAGATCATTAGGAAATTTTTTTGGAAGAGGGCAAGAAAAATGAAAAAAGTTCTCATTAGTCAGCTGGGATTCCATCTCCAAACCGCTCTTGGAAGGAGGCTTGAATTTAAAAAATCTTGGAGTTCAAAATGTCGCCATGGGGGCTAAGCTCATTTGGAGGATTACAGCTCTGAACCCTGGCTGGGCACATCTAGCTCTTTGGAAAAAATACTTTAAGGGAAATCGCTCCCGCTGTTTAGACCATCCTCTGTCGCTTCTGAATTCGCCCTTCGAGAAGCTCTGTTCAAAAGCCTGTCCGCTTATAAATACTCATGCCTACTGGGTCCCTGGCAATGGAAAAAGGATCAACCTTTGGACAAACATAATTATGAAAAAGGAGCTGCTGGGAGACTGCCCTTCCCTCCAAGGGTTGCGCAGGTGGATGAATGATGCTGGTATGCATTCCTTGTGGGATATCTCAGTCTAGCAAGAATCTTGCTGGGCTGGATGGAAAATTGAAATGCCCCCATATTTGGCTATAAAACGTGAGGAACTGCTCTCCAAGCTTCACGGATTGGCTCCATCGAGGATGTGAAGCAGGGATTCTAGAGGGTAGGGTGTACAGGCTGGTGGTTATTCCGTTGCTCAGGGATACACCAAGCTGTGCGAGCGCCCCCATGTGGCCATGAATCCAGAGCCTTGGAAAGGGATTTGGTACCACCCTTCACTGCCAAAAATTGATTTTTTCAATTGGCTGTTATGTCATTCCAAAATCTTGACTGACAATAATGTGCTGAAGCGTGGCTTCCATGACCCTTCAAGGTGCAGACTCTGCAAGGCAAACCAGGAAATAATTTCACATTTGATGCTAGATTGCTCCTTTACTTTGCAGATCTGGTCCGTGCTGCTGGATACTCTGAGTCCTAGCTTCGAGTTGCCTTCCTCCACTGCTAGTTTTTTTGATAGATGGCTGCTAAGGTACCCTGGCCCTCCTCCAATTTTTTTTTTTATTAGAGCGGCTTGGTTAATTCTCCCTAAAATTATTTGCTGGCAGATCTGGCTAGAGCGAAACAAAAGGATTTTCCGAAACTGCGAATAGGACGTCAAGCTAGTGGAAGTTAAAAGAAAATGCCAGTTAAAAGAGTGCCTGAGAGACCTCAAAGATGATTTAAATATCACCCAGCAGGATAAAAACTGGGGCTCTTCTCTCGACCTACAACTCCAAAAATTGGTAAAGAGTATCCCCCTCCTAAAAGCTTGGAAAATAAGGGTTACAACAAACGAGCTCCAGGGATGGATTGCAAACCAGCAGAGGCACTCCTTATTTTTGATGGGGCTGCTAAGGGCAATCCTGGAAGAGCTGGTGCTGGAGGAGTTATATTAAACCCAGCTGGTTCTAGGATCCATAGCTTCGCCTGGGGCTTGGGCATTGCTTCCAGCATCCAAGCTGAGGCTTTGGCTCTTTTTCAAGGTCTCAAGATTCTGAAAGTGCTGAACATCAGGGAGGTCAATGTTATTGGAGATTCTGAGGTTATTATCAACTCTATGGTGACTCATTCTAAGCCAAAGGACCTAAGGCTAGCAAGGCTGATACACAGAATTTCAGATCTTGGTGACTCTTTCCAGAATTTAAATTTCTATCATGTGTTGAGAGCCAATAATAAGGAGGCAGACACTGAAGCTAACAAAGAAACCCTTCTTACGGCTGGCGCTTTGCTCAGAGGTGGACAGGAAATATGGGAACCAATTCCTTAATTTAGATCATAGTCATGTTTTATTGCTTTCTATTAAATCAGTTTGTTTGTACCCAAAAGCTTGGGAAAATTTCTGAAATTGACCATATAGTTGTAGCTAAGAAAATATGTGAGCTAATCATAAATGTCACGGTCTTGCAAGGCTGTTTGGAACTTATCGTTTCAAACTCACCTTTTGTAATCCGCTCTTTGGCATTAAGGCCAAGTTTCTAATATATCCACTACCCGTTTCTGTAAAAAAAATAAAAAAGTCGCACAATTTGTTGTGCGACTTTTGGAGCAAGGATGTATCAAAATCAACTCTATTACAAGATTGTCGTTCCTTGCATAGAACCAACAAGCAAATGATTAGAAAGCAAAACACACAAACAAATGAAAAAAACAACTATATATAAGCAAGATCATAAGTTATAATTATAGAACAAAGAAAACAAAAAATGAAGGTAGGGAAGCAATTGAATGATTTAATTGTTAAGTTATTTTAAGTCAATATCATATAAATAATGAATATTTTAACAATATCTCATGTTTCTTTAAATTGAGAAGACTAGTATAAAATAAAATTGAAAAGTTACATGTCATAGAGATTAACTACATGTACATGTCATTGTTGATATCATTGTTGTAATGAGCTCGTTCTTTCAACATGAGGTTGACCTAGTTCCTCATGATATTGCGACCTCTTTGTTTTGGATTATTTAATGATTTGTCAAAAACTATCTATCTTCTTTTTTAAACAATTTTATTTGAATTAAATTGAAATTTGAATTACGTTTAGATTAACTCTATTTTTTTTTTTTTTTAAGGATTTGGTTTTTAATTCATTTTTTTCTCAAATAATTAATAATCACTTAATGAATTTGTTTTACTTTTTATAAATAATGTATTTTATTTTAAAATTTAAAATATATTTTTTGTGTCACAAGTAATTGGTGATCGAAGTAATGTGAAATCTGTGAAAATTAAGAGATCCAAGGTTCAAATCCTCTTGGTTGTGACACGGTTTATAGAAAAGAGGACAAGCCGCAGACCCCGAGAAGTTTACTAGCAGTTACGTGTCAGTGAAGCTGTTGGGTTCCTGACGCACACACACATATATCCAATACGATGAATCTTGATGAATTCATTCAATATGGAATCACATTTTTCAAAACTCTTATCACCAAATGTTTTATTTTTATTTTTATTTTTAAGAAACATACTTAATAACATTGGTTTTTATCTTTCCCCAATGGGGCGATCACAATGTACAAAAGGGTTCCTTACGGGTTAAGCCCGCCTCCCTGTGATGTGATGTGCATTAATGAGCAGGGGGCATAACTCGCCCTCAGCATGCATTTGCATCTGGTCCCCCAACTGGCCATTTATGACTATATAGGCATGCAAACTGCCTTTGCCTATAAATTTTGGGTGGAGGTTTGAAATAAAGGCAAGGTAGAGGAGACGACCTCCTTGCTGCTGGTAGAAGTTTAATAGTATTGCACTATTAAGAGGTCACTTTTATGGGTGTTGACTCCTGAAGACAAGCGATATGTGTCTTGGCTGTTGTTGGTGAAGTGGAGGTGGGAGGGATTTTTTCATTAGCGTACAGAAGTCTCACAACGAGCTTCGGGCATTAAATGCGCCAGGAAACAGAGGCAACCTCAAGTAGCTCGGACGTGGTGGCTCATGTTGTTTTTCTTTTGTGCTTGAATTGTATATTGTTAGATTTTTCTGGTTTTTTTGTTCTAGTCTATAATTATCTATCAGGAATTACTGTTGTTTTAAGTCCAAGAGCAAGTCTGGTTATTTTTTTCCTAGGTTGGTTGATTGGTGCTTGAGCGGATTGTGTGTAATCTGAGTCTGTGTGTGTCATGCCTCATATTAACTATCTAGTGGTCTCTCGTGATGAGTTTGTACAGTTGGGTTAATTCCCTCTTATCCTCCGGGTCTAATTTGGATATGCGTAAATGTGGTAATGTTAGTATGTTGGTTGGTCTGTGTCTTTGCATCTGGTTGAATTTCCTTGTGGCAGGGGGTTCTATTACGAGTGGAGTCAGATTTATGTTGATTAAGTGTGGGGCTCTCTTGAACAATATAGTTTAGATTATGTGGCATGATGACGACTCTATATTATGTGGTCCGGTCCCCGATAGTGTATCATCTATTTTTTTCTCTCACTCCTTTCGAGGCTATGGTTGTTTTAGTTATTGTTACAAGTATGATCCCCTTCAAGAAACCATGCCTCCTAAGCAATGTGTGCATTGCAGGAGGCGGGGTGGGGGTAGTATCCCGCACGATCAACGAAGGGATAGACTCTTCCCTCAAGACTCCACATCCACCTATTTTAATGTAGTTCCCCAGAGATGCGGAGGGAAATCAGAAAATTAGAAACATAGGTAGGGGCTAAAAGATAGTCTCACTCATACTTTGAGATTCTAGATGAGGTTCCTTGTTGGGTTACAAACCCTAGTCATACCACATGAAAAAAATAGTAGTACCTAAACTTAGTAACCCTACATTGGTAGATGAAGATGCTGCTTGGTCTGGGTTGAAGGATAAACAAGTGGAATGGTCTAATGTGTTTTCTTCTTTGGAGGACATCAAGAGGATGATGAGGAACCAATGCTTCACTTTGAACATGTTGAAAGCAAGGTTGGCCCATGTAGAAGGGCACATGCACTGTGATGTAGACATTGACGCATCTCCTGAATCGAGTGTGATGGACTCTGCTCCTATCTCTCCCTCTAAATCTGAATGATATTTATGTTTGCTAGTTTGCTTAGAACTATGTTATGTGATGCATTGTGAGCCCAACAAAAAGGGCTTTTTTATAATCTAGGACTAGTTAGATGATTTGTTTTTTTTTTTTTTTGTGTTTTACAGTTAATAAAGATACTCTTATATCAACATGAATTAACGAAGATCTCCTAAATTAAATAAATGTAATAGCCATATATATTTGAGTTATTTTGATATTATAAAATGCTCAACAACAACAACAAGAACAACATCATCTTCTTCAAAGAAAACTACATTTTCTAATTTATAAATTTCATGTCACTAATTGTAACTCACTAACATAGTCTTAATTAGTAACACAATCTTAGTTGGTACATAATACAATGTTAAATTTGAATGCAACTCACTATTTAACTCAATAATATCAATTAGAATGATTGGTGCATAGGACCATGTTAAATTTGAATGAAACTCACTCTTTAACTCAATAATATCAATTGGAATGGTTGTTTATAGAATTAGATAATAATTAAAACAATTTAGTACATAAATCTTTTGAAATATCAGAGTTAGAGCCTCTTGAGCTATTACATATTCAAAGATAGACATTCAAACCAACTAAACTTATTTAATAAAATTTGAATCCAAACATTTAGTATTTCAAATATAAATCACACCATGCCATTCTTAATCCTAAATTCCTTAAACCCTTTTGAAATGTTGAATTCATCATTATCTTATATGAGATTGTTGCTTTTATATATGTATGTGTTTCACTTATTTATTAGTCCCTGCCTGGGACTATTAGCGTTCGATCAGGCGTTGACCGGGGCATTAGTTTTCGGTTGACCGTAAATTTCGAGTGTTTAAACAATTTTAACCAAAGTTTATAGCTGGCGATTTGGCTTCAAAAAATTTTAACCAAACTTTCGATTTCACCCTCTTATTGCAAGCGTCTCTTTCCCCGATGTGATTTTATTGAAGGCAAGTTATTTTATCCTAAGTTTTTTCTTGCCCATGCTTAGTTCATTGCTTGACAACGAGAAGGGCCACCTGACTCCCACGTGTACGCCATGCAAAATGCACAGAAAGTAGCCTATATCAATGAATACCCACTCTCGCTGATATCCCATCTGTGAATATATCTTACAAGTTAAAAGAAATTCCCATCTGAACGACATGGAGAAGAGAATGGGCAGCAGATTGAGTGCCTTATTTCTGCTCTTGCTACTTGCAATAAGCTTTGGTATGCTATTGTTCTAGATATATTTGAATTTTCTTGGATCCATCCACTAGTTTAAAGAGGGTGTGTAGTTACTAGATTAAACTAACTGACTGATTCATTTATTTTTGGTCATCATGATCAGAGATGTAGGCATAGGTTTCATGGATATTGTGTGAGAAGCTCCAACTGCAAACAGATTTGCCAAACAGAGAGGTTTTTATTTAATTAAGCCACGGATTAGAGGTAGAAGCTATAAATAGAATGTTTAGATTCAAATAATTATATCGATTTTCAGGTCTCAAGTACGCCAATAGGAAAGATCTTTTTGTGGATCTTTATTGTGTGAATGCGGATTTTGACGAATGTAAATAAGGATATCTTCACCCACATATAATATATACAAGATGCCGAGTTATATATATAAAATCAGTGCATAGCACATAACACACATAAATATATAAATATCAATATTGATTTAGATTCCGGATGGAAAAATGGTTCATTGAATTTAGTATCTGGTGTGTGATCCCTCACTTAATATACTAGCATTTTGTGTTTTGGACTTAAATTTTTTCCCTTTTTCTGTTAATTAACTAGGTGTTTGTTTTGGCATTTAGTGCTGCCTTCAACTAACACTCCAATATACAGACCATTTACCTCATCCTGGACGGGTTATTACTTTCTTAATGGCATGATTCATCCCATCATATGCAGTCTCTACTTTAGGAAAGCGAGCACTCAGTTCTGGGTTGGATGGGTTAAGAAAAATGATTCTAAATTACTTTTTGATGCGTAGAAATAAATCAATTTAAATTGGATGTATAGAAAAAATAAATCCAAAATGATTTTTAAATAGTTTGGTTTAATTTATAAATTAAATGGTTTTTATGGGAATCTTAGGTAAGATTGTGAATTTTATTTTTAAATATAATTTTTAATATAAAATAATTTAATATTTTATAAATTTTGAGACATTTAAATTCTATAAATTAAACACCAAGATTTTTAAAAATCTCTCCTAAATTTTTAATTCAAATTAAGAAAAAAATATACTCTTACAAAAATCATTTCATCAATAAATCAACTACGCACGTTTAAATACATATTGTATAGTTGTCATCCTAATCAAATTCTGAGTTCATTGTTGAATCGCTGAATTTCTCACTGAATCGTTCATTGAATTTCTAAAGTAGGAAAACATTAGCAATTCAAGAACTCTAAAAATGGTTGTGGATATACAGAGTTAATTACTTATCGTTAAGTTTTTAATTTGCTTCTGGATACATATAATGATGAAATATTATATAAAATTGTTAATGTAAAATCAATTAATATTAATGCCCGTAAGCATAGAAGCATGAATTTCAATCATAAGAATATCCAGTAAAAACAAATCACTTGGTTTTGATATAATCTGTATGTATATGTTACAGTCATGTATATTCCGTAGGGAACTTCAGGAATGTACTCTGCCAAACTGTCAAAAATGTCAAATGCCGAGAGAAATAGGCTTGATGCCGTGTTGATATGATGCAGCATGAGTATTGCAGTTAGACATGATGATGCAATTTATGCTGCATCGTTTTCTTTGTACTATAATGCCATGCAGTCATCCGATCATGCAGAGTGCGTACTGAGATTGTTCAAAAGTGCCACCTTGCTAGAGATAAGAAATCTAAAGAGGTCGTTGATTCTCTGGTCGATGTGTGTGAGAGCACGTTCCAACTCCGTGGTGGACATGTTGACGGAATGGATTGAGTCCACGACTTCATCTTGCATGTTGGAGGATGACTTGGACGTCTTGTTCTTGATGTATTTATCCAGTACGTTGTTGAGGTTTCCAACTGTAATATCCACCCTGTTCAACTCATGCAAGAGGAACTTGAATGACGATGATCTCTTTCTCTACATCTCCATACCTTCCTTTATCTTGTGCTGCATCCTGTCCTTCATGCTGTTGATGTCCATAAGCGGAGGGAGCGGGCTAGGACTGGTCCTATTCTTCATTTTAAGAAACCCTGCATCTTTTATAAATGATCGGCATGGTGCATTAATGGAAAGGGCAGCCACAAGAGCAGTGCAGGAAAATACGGTGATGGCCTCTTCAACTCCTGATCCGCTAATTGACGTTGCCGCTGCTGTTGTTGGGTGAAGGCTATCGGCCATCCTATTCAAAGTAGACATGCATTTTGCTAACTTGAACTCCATGTCCTTCTTCTTCCTTAACTCATCCATGCATTTGTCAAGGGAATCTTTTGCTTTCACCACTTGATTATTTATCATGTGGTCAGGACGACTTAATACACTAGGAATCTGGACATGGGCATGAAGTAAGCCATGGAGGGCTATCTGTACTGACATGTTGCTCTTCTTCATGTCTGACATGCACTCTCTCAACACATCGTACACATCAAGCAGATTTACCAGGTCTTCCATATGTTGGTTCAACCATTTTCCGTCATTATTACTGTGTATCTGCATGTGCGGGTACAAATCCTTCAAATTGGAGTAGATAAATAGCACCACGTCCAGCGCTTGTCCAAGCCAAGCTGCAGAAATGTTGTAGGACTCAGGCTGCTCTAGTTGTTCCATTAGTGTCTCAACCTTAGCTCTAAGTTGGTTCTGAAAATCACCCAGGATCAGGCACACACTTGAATCTGGCAAGCTCCTTGACCTCTTATGCTTGCCGTGACTACGAACAACAGCAGGCACCAATGAGTGCAGAGCCCGACTAGGAGAAATGATAGCAGAACTCATGATTCCGATCAATGCTCCACCGCTTAATTTCCTCCGTCTCAAGATCAGGATATGCTTATCTCTCTCGAGGTGACTGCCCTTGTAGTTTCTTGCTTCTCGAAACATGTATGGGGTATGTATTAATACAACTCAATTTCACAAATCCGCCAGATCACAAACACGAGGATAGCTGCTAGCAAAGCATGGTCGACAGAAAGCATAACGGAAGGGAAATGTGATAATAGTAATATAATTTAAGCCAGCCGTGCGTGTTTCTTGTCTAGGATAGTTTTTTTTTCCCGCCCTCTAACAAATTGAACTAACCCGATGGGAGACGTTATTTTATATATGGAGTCAACAACTCAGTTCTTGCTTCGAGAGACAAAACACATCAAATAAGATTAGAGTCAGATGTCAGCATCATTACATGTCTCTTTACATGCACATGGAGGACCACGGATTGATGACAGGCTCACCCTAACCTGCAATACCCAGGAACTTTTGTCTCTGCTATATACAAATGCATCATCATCATTATGCCAAATCAATAATTGACAAATCTACACTATCTCATTTCAACATGTGGGAGTTTCCAAATATATGGCTCAATATCAATTCATATATTATCGATCTCACATCCACCCACTTTCAACAATTTCATACCTCACAAACATTATTCAAACCAATCTTGTATATGCGCTTTTAAGATCAGAGTTAAAGATCAATCAAACAAATGCGCCCATATTTTAATTCAAACCGGATAGTTTATTGATACACAAGTTCATATATATCATATACAAGCCATGAACGCGGCCTGTATTCAACCACCAGCGCATGTGTAAACCACGCAAATACTCTGCCCCTGCATATCTATATATATATATATATTATAACTCTGCCCAGGCTTCAAATACAGTTTTATATGCACAGTTAAAAAAAATATCAATGAACCCACGCGCACAGGCAACCTTTCATAAACCACGCATATTAACTTCACATGGCTCGGCGCTCCAATAACTCGTGTTCCCTCTCCGCGCAGACAGGCTGTGGAAGCGATTAATTACAGCAGTAACACTCTCTCGAGCTAGGCTTTGTGGGGAATCCCGTCACCATAAGGATTCCATCATACTGGTTTGCGCAACCAAACTACGAAACGATAAGATGGAAATAGAACGCAGTGCTCCAATTTGGGATTTAATTAGACAAAGTAAAGGACTGACATATGTAAAAGTTCACGCTTCCATTCCTAGTGAATACGGAGGTATTCAACCGGTTTATCTTTACGGTTAAAAAAAAAAATACTGCTTACTGTTCCTTGAAGCCTTTGGCGTCCATCCGAATTTTTTTTTATGAGACTGTCTTTTGGAAATCTTAAACTCGGCGTTCACAAGTGGAAAGAATCACAATTTCTTATGCACAGGTTAGCACATCAAATTCAACAGTGCTTACAAGTATTAACACACAGATCCTCAACCTTTACAGTGATTTCACAATCATCATATATATATATATATATATAATTCAAAACAACCCATTTACCTACAGACTTGGCCAGATAATTCGAAATTGATGGCCCTTTACAAATTGTCCGAAGGCTTCCAAGAGAACCCTCACAGTCCCTGTTTTCACTCTCAACCTCAATGCCTCAGCATTCCTAATTTCTAAAAACTAAGCATGATCTAGAATCACCCAAGTAAAAGCTCTAAGTGTCTACATGCAATGCATACACAGGGTAAAAAGCATCTGGAGGCTTTTTCCCATCTTTTTCCCTGTTCTAAAATGGAAAAGCCTTCCTTATCCCCATCTATTGCTTTTATGCCTAAAAACACTCCCTATTTTATAACAAAATACTTAAAATAATCACACCCCTTCTTTATTCTATATTTACAAATGGTAACGGGCTTGATGCTCCTGCATCATACACCCAACCTTAAAACTAATCATGATCTCTTGATCATGTGCCTGGATCCCATACTTTGTTCTGCAACCGTCCAAATGCTTTATTCCTTTGCTGCCGCTGCATTTCTGTTGTCCTTTCCTCCATCTTCTTCTTTCTGTCAATCAGGTTCAAGTTTTGATTGATCTTGCTTGCTGCTATTTCTATTTTCCTCCAATTTGATTGCTGCATCATCAGCTGCCATATTTCTTCAATTTCTATGTCCAGCTTGCTGTTGTTGTTCCCAATTTTTGTAAATTCAACTGCCACCATAGAAGCTGCTTTCGCTGCCGCCATAGATGTTGCTGCCTCCCAAGCTTCTTGTCCCTCTGCAACATCATTTGGCTCATCACCTGTAAACACAATCAAATTGTTAGCATTAAAATCACAAGACCCACTAGTCTTATTTGTCGATTCAGTCACCAACTTTTCTCTCTGCAGCTTCAAGTCTTTTTCCGGACTCAAAAAATTTTCATTGGCTTTCTCCTCAGCTTTCTCTGGCAATAATTTAGCATGCTGATTTGTATTCACCAGGAGACTGTCAGCTAGTCTCGCCTTCTTACCATCTTCTGCTTCATGACTATCCTTCATGAAAACTTCCCTGTCATATCCTGGATTCTCCAACCAGTATTCCAGCAGTGCAATTTCTTTGTAGCATTGTTGAAGCATCACATCATCATTTACAGTCCCATTTATCTTGACATCCTCTTTCTTATGTCCTCTACTGTGGCTTTTTGCTGAACCTCTGCTATGACTATTTGTAGTCATCTTCTTCTCGTTCTTTCTTCACGAGCTCCTTTGCAACAAGCCTCTGCAACAGCTAGTCCTCCTGGCTGCAATCTTACCTCACTAAGCTCTCCTCACTTAGTCTTTTGGTAAGCACAGGTCCTCTGTCTGGAACCTCTTCCTGAGCCACCTTTGCTCCTTCTAGGCTTCTGCAATCTCCCACTCTCTCCTGAGAACACTTCAGTTGTCCTCTCTATCCAGCCTTCAGCTGAATGCCAGGTTCACTGCCACCTTCTCTGCAACCATAAACTTCGTTTACAAATTCCAAATCAAAAAACAATCTCACCTTTAAGATCTTGCCTGATCTTGTCTTCTTTCCACTGCTGCAATCCTGTTCACTTGTGCATGCTGCATATCAGATCTTCAACAAAACTTTCTTGAGTTCTTCAAAAAAACATACAAAAAAAAACAAACTTCTTCAAGAAAATATTCCCGCTCTGATACCACTTGATGACAGGCTCACCCTAACCTGCAATACCCAGGAACTTTTGTCTCTGCTATATACAAATGCATCATCATCATTATGCCAAATCAATAATTGACAAATCTACACTATCTCATTTTGACATGTGGGAGCTTTCCAAATATATGGCTCAATATCAATTCATATATTATCGATCTCACATCCACCCACTTTCAGCAATTTCATACCTCACAAACATTATTCAAACCAATCTTGTATATGCGCTTTTAAGATCAGAGTTAAAGATCAATCAAACAAATGCGCCCATATTTTAATTCAAACCGGACAATTTATTGATACACAGGTTCATATATATCATATACAAGCCATGAACGCGGCCTGTATTCAACCACCAGCACATGTGTAAACCACGCAAATACTCTGCCCCTGCATATATATAATATAATATTATATATATATATATTATTATATATATATATATATATATATATATATAATATATATATATATATAATATTATATATATAATATATATATATATATATATATATATTATAACTCTGCCCAGACTTCAAATACAGTTTTATATGCACAGTTAAAAAAAATATCAATGAACCCACGCGCACAGACAACCTTTCATAAACCACACATATTAACTTCACATGGCTCGACACTCCAATAACTCGCGTTCCCTCTCCGCGCAGACAGGCTGTGGAAGCGATTTATTACAGCAGTAACACTCTCTCGAGCTAGGCTTTGTGGGGAATCCCGTCACCATAAGGATTCCATCATACTGGTTTGCGCAACCAAACTACGAAACGATAAGATGGAAATAGAACGCAGTGCTCCAATTCGGGATTTAATTAGACAAAGTAAAGGACTGACATATGTAAAAGTTCACGCTTCCATTCCTGGTGAATACGGAGGTATTCAACCGGTTTGTCTTTACGGTTAAAAAAAAAATACTGCTTACTGTTCCTTGAAGCCTTTGGCGTCCACCAGATTTTTTTTTTATGAGACTGTCTTTTGGAAATCTTAAACTCGGCGTTCACAAGTGGAAAGAATCACAATTTCTTACACACAGGTTAGCACATCAAATTCAACGGTGCTTACAAGTATTAACACACAGATCCTCAACCTTTACAGTGATTTCACAATCATCATATATATATATATATATATATATATATATATATATATATATATATATAATTCAAAACAACCCATTTACTTACAGACTTGGCCAGATAATTCGAAATTGATGGCCCTTTACAAACTGTCCGAAGGCTTCCAAGAGAACCCTCACACTCCCTGTTTTCTCTCTCATCCTCAATGCCTCAGCATTCCTAATTTATAAAAATTAAGCATGATCTAGAATCACCCAAGTAAAAGCTCTAAGTGTCTACATGCAATGCATACACAGGGTAAAAAGCATCTGGAGGCTTTTTCCTTGTTCTAAAATAGAAAAGCCTTCCTTATCCCCATCTATTGCTTTTACGCCTAAAAACACTCCCTATTTTATAACAAAATACTTAAAATAATCACACCCCTTCTTTATTCTATATTTACAAATGGTAACGGGCTTGATGCTCCTGCATCATGGATATAGCCATCAAGGCAGGTCCGGAGAAGGAATAGCTGAGAGGAAATGTGATAATACCAATATAATTTGAGCCAACATGTGTGCTGAAGAGTTGCTTCTTCGACCAACCTAAGCAAAGAAGTTTATTTTATATTTTATGGAATAAGATTAGAGTCAGATTCAAGCAGTGTATGCCATAACATATCCTTGCACGTGCACATGCAGGTCAATGGCAGCTAATTCACGCCTTTTCATGTTATAAAAGTGATGAGTAGTAATTGCATTTGTGTAGGAGTAACACATCAATAAAGGTTGAAAACTTTAAAATTTTATTATAAAATAAATTACATTAATATCATCGTAATAATCACACTTCATAATTATTTGGCATTGTGCATTACCCAAAACAACTACGTAGCTATATTATATTATTTGCATTTAGAATTTTATCTTTGGGAACTTTTAATTTTCAAACTTAGTTTAAAAGGGAAATTCAGGTTTTTATATAGATATATAATTAATAAATATTAATTCATATATATAAATAAAAGAGTTGCAAATTTAAGGATATTGATTCCATATTATTAGTCCCTGCCTGGGGACTATTAGCGTTCGATCAGGCGTTGACTGGGGCATTAGTTTCTTCGGTTGACTGTAAATTTCGAGTGTTTAAACAATTTTAACCAAAGTTTATCGCTCGCTATTTGGCTTCAAAAAATTTTAACCAAACTTTCGATTTCACCCTCTTATTGCAAGCGTCTCTTGCCCCGATGTGATTTTATTGAAGGCAAGTTATTTTATTCTAAGTTTTTTCTTGCCCATGCTTAGTTCATTGCTCGACAACGAGAAGGACCACCTGACTCCCACGTGTACGCCATGCAAAATGCACAGAAAGTAGCCTATATCAATGAATACCCACTCTCGCTGATATCCCATCTGTGAATATATCTTACAAGTTAAAAGAAATTCCCATGTGAACGACATGGAGAAGAGAATGGGCAGGAGATTGAGTGCCTTATTTCTACTCTTGCTACTTGCAATAAGCTTTGGTATGCTATTGTTCTAGATATATTTGAATTTTCTTGGATCCATCCACTAGTTTAAAGAAGGTGTGTAGTTACTAGATTAAACTAATTGACTGATTCATTTATTTTTGGTCATCATGATCAGAGATGCAGGCAGAGGTTGCAGAAGGGCGGACATGCTTGTCCGAGAGCCACAGGTTTCATGGATATTGTGTGAGAAGCTCCAACTGCAAACAGATTTTCCAAACAGAGAGGTTTTTATTTTATTTAGCCACGGATTAGAGGTAGAAGCTATAAATAGAATGTTTAAATTTAAATAATTAGATCGATTTTCAGGTCTCAAGTACGCCAATAGGAAAGATCTTTCTGTGGATTTTTATTGTGTGAATGCGTATCCTGACGAATGTAAATAAGGATATCTTCGCCCACATATAAGATATAATGCCGAGTTATATATATATAAAATCAGTGCATAGCACATAACGCACATAAATATCAATATTGATTTAGATTCCGTATGGAAAAATGGTTCATTGAATTTAGTATCTGGTGTGTGATGCCTGACTTAATATACTAGCATTTTGTGTTTTGGACTTAAATTTTTTCCCTTTTTCTGTTACTCCGAAGTTCTGTGGAGTTCTGTGGATCAGATTGAGCACATAACGCATATAGCTACTAATATTGATCTTCATTTCACATCGGAAAAATAGTTGGTTGAATTTCGTTTTTAGTGCGTCAATGGATACCTTGCGTCAAGTAATACATCAGCCTTTTGTGTTTTAGATTCAAACTTTTTCAAAGTTTTATGTACCGCTACACAGACTAAGTACATATGCATAGAAATATTAATATTGATTTTGAATCTGCATGGAAAAATGGTTCATTGAATTTTATATTCGGTATGTCACTGCATATCTTGCTTGGGTTAAAATTTTTCCATTAACTTTTATATTCCTTATGTCAGTGCATATTTTACCTGAGTTAACACATTAGCATTTGTGTTTTGGACTTGAAATTTTTAAGTTTGATGATGTAGCGTGTCTAGCTTATGCTTGTGTGGGCGCTCGGAGAATCTTTGTTACTGGACAAGTATGAAGTTAAATATTTTGAAGGCTCTGCGCGCATATATATATATTATTATATATATATAATATATATATAATATATATTATATTATATATATATGTTTGTTTGGTGTTGGTTTTTCATGCATGATATAAAACTTTGATGAAGATTAAGTTTTATATGATTTCAGGTTTAAAAAAATATAGGTTGCATTTCTGGTTTAGTGATGAGATTTCAAAATTTAAACTAGAAACCACTCTACAAGTATCTTTCTTCTGATCTTTTTATTTTCAAAACCAAGCCTACTCTTCCCATGGACGATAATTTTTTTTTACTTTAATTTAAAATAACTTCTAAGAATACTTTTTACTCTACTTCAAAATAACTTCTGAGAATTGTCTTTACTTTACATTCAAACAAGGGTCACCTTTCCTTTACATTCAAACAACTCACAAAGGAGTGGTCTTCCTTCGAAAAAGGTCTCGCAATAATCCTAAGTAGTCACTCAATACCCATTTTCAAACAACTCACAAAGGAGTGCTCTTCCTTCGAAACAAGGATGCCATGCAATAAAATATTTTAACAATTTTGAAATATATGTTTTACTTTGAATAATTCGTTTCTTAACTTTTATAATCTTTTACCATATTTATGTTATTATTCGTTTACTAATGGAAAATTATTTTTTACTTGGATTTATGGTTCATATGATTTTTTATAAGTTACGTTACATTGTTTGAATAATTCGTTTACTAACTTTTATAATCTTTTACCATATTTATCTTATTATTCGTTTACTAATTGAAAATTATTTTTTACTTGGATTTATGGTTTATATGATTTTTTATAAGTTAGGTTACATTGTTTTGAATTAGAAATATGTTATTAATTAGCATAAATTTATTTTAATTTTGGATTTTTAGAATGTTTGTTAAGATGCAAATATTTTTTAAAGTATAAAATTTGTGGAAAAAATTATATTAAAGAATGAGTGGTTGGTACAATGAGATGTTATTCTTTCCAAGTTATTTTATATCACACATAAGGACAATATGGTCCCTTGTAATAAAGTTCAAAGAGTAGGGTCCCTCACCCTCTTAACAGATATTTTTTAGAGTATAAAATTTGTGGAAAGATTTACATATACCTGCAACGTACACCAGCCCCCACGCCGCTGTGATATTCAATGCCGTTCTCGTAAGTTATTCGATCAACGGTACTAAATATTGACGAGTATAATAGTTATTCGATCAACGGTACTAAATATTGACGAGTATAATTAAGTCGTGTGATTGTCCAGTAAGCCGCGGTTCAACTATCAGTATAATGTAGCTCTGTAAATTTTTTCATCCATTCATGCTAATGTTATTCAATGTCCATTGTTTTACTGGTTGTGTGTGGACAGGCTATGTCATAACGGGCAACAGTTTTAAGTGATGGATAAGCTTATAAAGAAGAAAATATAAATATGGCGTGTATGTTATGTATGTAACTAAATAAACTAGAGAGGCTCTCACGCTATGTATTTTTGGTTTCTACTTCACAGTAGCTCTTATATATATATATATAGCCTCACCACTTTTCAAAATCGTTTTGAAAAACATTAGTACAATAATGGGACTATAGCGATCG
>APFE030021237.1:7647-46795 GCA_000404065.3 Pinus taeda
CAATATAAATCAAAGCAGAATACTATAACCTACTTCTACTATCAATTTGCGGAAGCTTAAAGATCGAGCTGAACAATATAACTAGAAGTAGAAGAATCAATGCACAATACACAAGAAAATACTTTGGGGAAAGCCTCAGCTAAAAACCTCACTATCTGTATTATCATACAAAGTGGAAATACATAAGAATTATACAAAGCCTTAGCTCTAACAGCTAGCCAGCTCTCAATACAATCCTCACATATTCTCACAGACAATCTTGGCTTCTCACAAGCCTTCCTCTTTGTCCTCCAAGCTCCTATTTCCTTGTGTTGTTTCTCCTGGGTGATCCTCTTGTTACCAAGTGGAAAACTGATCTCACACACTGATCTCACACCCTGTCATAACTGCACAATCCTCAAGGAATCTTTTCTTCTGCATGCATGAGTTTTCTTTATAGGAAAACACATGCAACTAATAGTACATTGTCCTTGACATTTAGTTCAACTGGGTATTTCTCATAATAAACATGCATGATTTACTGATGAGGGAATCTTTAGTTATCTGGAGTACACTGGTTGAGTGCATGCATGCATCAACTGACTGATAACTCACAATTAGTTCATCAAACAATTTGGAACTAATTTAACTGGACTTAACTTAGTAAACTGAGTTAACTAATTACAACTCAAATATAACTCAATCTTATCTTCTTAATTAAGGGATAATCTCCTTAATTTAAGGGATAATTGTTGCATGACTTCAGAAAGACTTCTAACTTGAATTTCTCCAACTAATTAATCCATAATGAATTAATTAATTATTTCCAAGAAGTTGGTGAGACTAAATTCGATTTTAATTCACAATTTTCATTCAAGGACAAATTAAAATTGGAATATTCTGGATTCTATTTTTATCATTTCTTGTTGCTATTTTCAACATAGATGGAATACTCTGGCCAACATTTTGTGCCTCTTGTGCACTGTATATCTTAATCCTTCCACCCTGATGTTGTGAACAATATATCCTAAGGTGTTCTCCACCACATGTCCAACACTCCAACCGACCAATGCCCTCACCTCTATGTTGCTACTACTGTGACCTGTGTCGCTATCTAGTTACATTAAACTTCTTTTGTGGTTTCATATTTTCTTTCCCATCTACATTCTAAGGCCTTCTTCACTTAAGCTTCCATTTACCTCTATGTTTACTTTTTCCCTTTCATCCATCTTGAGATTCATTCTTTTGCTTTGACTATTCATAGAAATTCTTCAATTTCCGAATTACTTCCTCAAGTTATGGAGGCTTGTCATACTCAATCCAATCTCTAAATTCTAATGGAAAACCATCGATAATTATCTGAACTTTAGCCTTCTCATCTCTAAGATACAAAACATACATCAATAGTTCCAGAAAATTTGTCATGTACTCTTCATTTGTCATTGATCCCATATTTAGCTCATAGAATTATTTAGCCTTATTGTCGTAGTACCTCTCTGACAAGTAATTTCTGAAAGGCCTCCTGAAATCCTACCAACTCAAGTCATTTGTCCTGATGTCTCTGGCTCGCTTAGCATCTTCCCACCAGTTGTCTTCTTTACCTTTCAAACTTAAGATAGCTATTCTGGCCTTCATGTTATTTGTGTACTCATGCAACTCAAAGAATTTGTTCATCCCAAGTATCCAAGCCTCTGCATATTTTGACTTATTCATAACTCCATAAAAAGTAGGTGCTTTTTCTTTCTTAAATTCATCCAACAACTATCCCCTAACATTCCTCCTATAAGGATGATAGTGGTGACAATCATGATGTCTATCGCAACCAAAACTAGAATAGTACCTATACTCATAGCCTCTCCTATCTATAGTGTCGAACAACCTACCATCTCTCACTGTATCAGATCTATCTCACTTGTGTCTACCATGAGACCTATTTCCATATGCTCCATTAGTTCCATCCAAATTTCCATGGATGATAAATAGTGGCCCTTTTCACTGCAAGTCTAACAAACTATTAAGAAGTATAACATTAACCTCTACTTACTTCCCTTGTGCCTGTATGATCCAATCATTATCTACTTAACAAATCCTTATCTCTTCCTTTAAGATTGTAAATGTACCATCCAAATCAGAAGTATGCCCCACACCAATGTGCTTATTTGATGCATAGGGACATTATATATAGTTTGCCACCTTGCTAGCCATTTTATCTCTTTCCTGCCATGAATAATATGTTAGATAAACCAAATCACAATAAATCAATGTACCCTAGTATAGCTCGGGGAGGATACCTTTCCTGCAAGGTCACCAAATCAGTGTGATACATGTATAACATAAACATAACAACATATATACATTCTCAAATAAATGTATCAACATATAAACATTACTCTAGTAAGGGTCCAATAGTCAATGGAAGGCCATATCAACAATGCATGTTATGAACTCATGCATGAAAAAAACCATTACTCCATGTACACATTTCCACATGAAACCAACAATATGCATCAGCTATGCCAAATCAACTACACCTACGCATAAACGCATGTAGTTGAGAATTAGCGATCAATTCTAGTAGTCAGTCTACAAGACTGATATATGAAATCAAAACATACAAGAGTGTAGCCTAATATACAAGAATGTAAGTAGGTGACATAAAGTCAACATGTAAGTGAAATATGACCATATGCAAGCAGTCATACACTCATTACAAATTCATCCTGATGAGCCCCAATATTGCAAAAAGGATGCCACAACTCCTAGAGCTACCAACTTTACTTTATCAACCCAGGGTTTCGTACAAACTTGGAGGTGACAGTGCTATATACATATCAAATGCATCATTCTACTCATGTCACTCTCAACTAGGTCACTTGACCATTAGGGTTCTAGATCATTCCTCTATTGAACTAAAAGGAGTCTGACTACTGAAAGAAGAATGTAAAGGCTAGTTCTAGTGCAGAGAAATTAAATTCTTGTCAATTGAGGAAATCAAAGTTTCCAACTTGTACATGCTATGAAATGACTCAAATCATCTAGCTATGAAATGACACAAATCACTTGCAGAATGGAAACTATGTTAGTCTTTCACTTGATCACCTAGCTATGATGGTTGCTTCAAAATAAACGACTACTCTGCCATTTCATAATTCAAACATGAATGCATTAACTATCTCATTCACAATTGTAGAATAGATAAAGTTCTAATTTCTAGATTTAGAAATAAAAGGGCTAAAGCGATCTGATCTTACTGGAAGGAGAGGAGTGAAAGGACTGGTCTAGGTGGCACTTCTTTTCATGGATTCCAAGCTAGGGGGTTAAAATACTCCTAAACTAGGTTATACTATTATTGCAGGTAAAAACAAGGTCAAAATAGGCTGTTATACTTTTGCTACAGGATGTCCTAAAATTCTAGAGGATATCTTGAATTGCTACAAGAAGTTGGATGAGAGGTTGTGGAGGGAAATAATGGTAATATAAAGTATTGGGAGGGTGTATGACAGTGGTGAAAGTGTGGGGAAGGTTATCATCACCCTTGGGAAATCCCATCATTCTAAGAAGGCCGAATTTGACTAAGACAACTTGCTCACATGACTGAAAGATAAAGGTTCAAAATATGGTTTGGCATGCATCCACAAAAGGTGGATAAGTCCTATATGGATTTGGTTGGAGGAGTCCCCTCCTGCATATCAACAACCCTATAATTACACATGTTTCCTTTTTTCATTTACAACTCATTACATGTCAATGTGGAGAAGATGAATTGAATTTGAAAATCAGATCTAATTATTGCTTAGAACTGGATCTATGACATGAACTACCTCTAAGCTACAATAATCTTAATAAAAATAATCACAACTGTGAATTTTTCCAAGAAATTATAAATAGTTAAGACTAAAACTTAATCTATGCAAGGACAAAAAAAGTCAAGCTATGTTTTGGGGATGTAAGAGTGGGGTCCTCTAATCATGATCCCATGAGCGAAATGAGATAGGGGTCACTATCACAATATTTTTGATGTATTTTACTCTATTTCACTACAACAACTAATTTATCCTTTAAGCTAATGGAAGCATGAATAAACCAATAACTCAGTCAATCTTTTAAGCTAAATGAGACATGAATAAACTACAACAAATAATCAACATTCTAGTCTAGGAATATAGATATAGTAGAGGAACTTCGGCTATTAGGTTTGGCCCCTAACCCAAGAGCTTCAACCCCCTCAATCTTCTCAGTGCTGGATGAAAATAAATTTTTTCATTATCATAAAAAGTCTCAAATACATGGTAACATGATAGTCAAAATGAGTTGCAGCTAAAATGGCCTCTTTGGCTATCAAAACTTTGAATGCTAATGAGTCCCTTAGCTTTCTTATTTATAAAAAATTGGAACTACCAAGAACTCCCTAGAAAATAGGGATACTTAGCTCCCTAACTCGAGTATAGGTGGATCTAACTCTTCCTTTACTTGCATTGGCTTGGCTGCAAATGAATGCGGCATGCTTGGCTACTAGTGAATCTGAGATGATGAGATAGAGTGGGAGATATTCGACTAATTGGAGGAGTTAAGGAGGGACACCACCTCCTATAATCTCTCTTGCTTGTTTACTCTGAGTTCCTGTACCCAAATCAACTCAAACTTGCTCCAATTCTTGCATTTAACACATATTAGCACACATGACATAGTAACACATATTTACTCCTCACATTAAGCATAATATAACAAAATCTATGGATAAATGTGAGAAAAGACAATTTAATAAGTTGGAGAATGGCATTTTGACCCATATAGTGTATGATTGATGAGCCTCATCGTCACCCCCTACTGAAATTGTGGCTCACCCTATTAGCAACCTATTCATCTATATCAATGTCCTTCATGGTCCTATTGGCCTCCCTAACATCCCAAGCCTCTATAGATCGTCTCTTCCTTAGGTTAGAAGCCCACATTTTTTTCTATCTCTTACCACTTCTTCTTTTCCTATTCTTCCTTCCATCCTTTTTATTACAAGAAAATGATCATCTAGCCATAATTTACTAGATGGATCGAATTACACCATGTAGGGTCAATTTTACCACAGTAAAATTTCTTTCATTGTGAGAAATTACATAATAAACCACACTTGTTAAGTCATTTATAATTAAACCCATGAAGAATAATTAAATAAACCATTATTTATTTAATTATCTTCTAGGGATAATTAATTAAACATTGTTTAATTAATATTCCTTGTTACATTTGACTCAGTTATGAGAAATAAACAGATAAAGCATTAACTACCTTATTTCTCTCTAGGAATAATTAATCACTAATTAGTTATTATTCCTTGCTAAGTTTGACTGAAATCCTAGGAATACTTAAATAAATCATTATTTGTTTATTATTCTTCAACCATATTTCTTGAGATGATTAATAAATCATTTGTTTATTTATTATTTCTAAATAATAATTAAAATATTTTTTCCCTCTAACCAAATATAATAAAATATTCCAAACATTATTCCTATAATGGGGTTAATAATATTTTATTATTGCTCATTATTCGAGCATAGCTTAACAGTTTGTTATAGATAGAAGGGTTTTCCATTCATTATTCACTTTCAATTATTTTCATTGTTGCACTCACTATTGTAACTCTAAATATTATCGCTATCACACACCATTTTTGTTTTCCATTTGAGTTCCCATTGAGCTCAAACATTTTATTTGTTGGGTTTTATACATTAAAGAGGAGAGAGACTCTACAAAATCTGAAGATATTTGAGGATAGCCAAGAACCCATCTCATAGAGGGGACTAGTAACATTATTTGTTCCCTGCACAGGTTTTGTTTAACAAAATTGTTGGAAATAATACTGAGAGCGGGGGTGAATCAATATTAGTATGTCAACAATTTTTCATTTCCATAATCAGATTCATATACACTACTTTAGTTAATGGAACTCATCTGTATATGCAACTGTGTTTAAGGCAACTAAAATATATCCAACAAGCTAATGATTCAGTTAATTCATCATATATTGATCTTTAATCAGTTCATTGGAGCCATATAAACAGTAATCAGGTGTAGCAAGAACAAACAATCACACATATGAACACAAGATATAAGGTGGAAACCCAATGTGGGTGAAAACCACCTGTTGCAGTTGTCTTTATCTTATTTTTAATAATAAGAAACTTCTTATTACAATTTTTGTACTGGTGCAGTCTTATACCAGTATGGAGGCTTCTACCTATAGAAGGCTACAACCTTCTCTTTTCTTCCAGGGAGCATGTTCCATAAATTTTCAGACTAGATCCATCAATAACATGATTCAATCATCAGATATATTTGCATCAACCAATCTCCTTTGCACCAACCACAATTGAATCAATCAATCACTTTGACAACCCTTCAATCTAATCTTTCAGAATGTTGTAACCAAAATATAGTAACCAGAACCCAAGCCAGAACCTAGAACACTACAATAACAAACAAAAGCAGCTAAAACATATTTTATAAGGTATACGATACTTCCATGTGTCGAACCTACGTGCATATGCTCTTTTCTCAAGGGGAACCTACGTACAGATCTGCAAATCAAATTTAAGATGTACACATTGTTTTGATATGCAGAACCAGCATGTATACGCATCTTTTCTAAGGTGAACCTGTGTATAGATCTGTAAATGATGATTTAAACATTACAACAATTCCAGACTTCAGTTATACCTAGATCATCATATTTACAGACTACAACATGCACCAATTATTCAAATAAATGATCAAACCACATAAAGATAATTCACTTCAAGCCTTAAGATCTTGACCCATCATTAGATCTTATCCTTCATCAAGTGCTAAGGTTCATCCTCGGTTCATATCCATCTATGTACCATAAACCAATAACTTGTATACTAGATCTTGCTCTTTATCAGATATTCAATACTTGAGTACCTTTGCCTAATGATCTTATCCTCCTTTTAAGTCTTAGGCCTTACTCAATACCATGGACCAAAACCACTTAGGACCAATACCTTGGACCATATGTCTTGGACCAATACCATGGATCAAAATACCATGGACCAAATACCTTGGACCAGAACTTAGTTTCCAAGAAATATGCGCCTTTCATTCTGTGAAATTGCATGTGTACATAGATGCTCCTTTTGGTCTGTTAACCCGTGTGTATATGCTACTTTGTCAAGGTGAACCTGCATATGCCTCTCTTTCCTCATTTTCTGAAGTCTGGTCTAAAACTCTGTGTTGTTAACCTGCTAGACTGTGATCTGTCATCTGAGTGAGTTGCCATCAAGGACAACACCTGTGTCATAGTGCTAAATCTGAGTCATAATGCCAACAATCTCCCACTTTGGACTTGATGGCAACACCAAGTCACTCTCCCCCTTTGTCATCAAAGGAAAATGGTCATGCTCTCCCTGAGTACATGTTGAATTCTCTGATATGCTGAAGTGTGTTGAATGAGCTCCTATGATCGAGTGCATGCTCCCCTTGAATATAAGCAAGGTCTGCAAAACGATGTTCTAAAAGAAGAACATGACTCTATACATACATCATAAATGACCTTCCTATCACTAACGACTCATACATACATCCATCTCCAAACTGAGTGGGGATATACCATGTTTGACTCATCCACCTAACCATGTGGGGATAGACCAATTATTTATAAATTTCAAAACAAGAACATTACATCGTCCATCCCATGCATAGCGGGGTAACAAATTAGGTCATTTCATGACCTTTACATTAAAAGATATACATGACATATATAACAGAGACCAAATATCTTAAAAAATACCATGATAGTCTTCAGCAACTAGCATCAGAAACATCTATCAATCAACATCCAGACAAGAAACCATGTTCTCCCCCTGAACCTGTTCCACCTGAAGCGAAAAAAACTATGTGAATCTATACCAAGATCTTCTAAGACAATGCCAACAATGCATTATCAGAAGCATATGCTTCCCCCGAACCTGTGCCAGATGATCACTGTCAGATCTGATCATTTCATATAATAGAAGAGTTATAAAGGCATCATCATCAATCAAATATAGATCAAGTTATCAATAATTTATGAGAGCCAACATATTTCCACATGTCATCCACAGACTATAACCATCATCAAGAAGAGCGGATAATTCACTAAATCATATCAGATGCCTTTCTTCCCGAGTCTATCCCATTGGTTTTCCTCAAACCAACATACACATGACTATATCCACAAAAACCAGCGTATGTATGCAACTACGCTTCATGAAACTCGCACATACCAACCTTTCTCTAAAACAGATAGGATTTAATATTAGGATGATGCAGCAGCTACTCCCAGCTTCTGTCTGAGATATTCAAATTTTTCTCTGGGTAGTGGTTTTGTGAATATGCCAGCAACCTGTTCTTTGGAGGGAACATACTCCAATTTGACCTTTTGTTCAAGCACTTGTTCACGTAGAAAATGATATTTCATGGGTATGTGCTTGGTCTTGGAATGCATGACTGGATTCTTTGAAATATTGATGGCACTTGTATTATCACATAGAATGGAGATGGGTGGAGTACATGTGACTTAAATATCTTGCAATGTTTGCATCATCCAAAGTAGCTGTGTGCAGCAAGATGCAGCAGCCACATATTCTGCTTCAGCTGTAGATAATGCAATTGAACTTTGTTTCTTGCTAAACCAAGTCACTAATCTGGAACCCATCAACACTTCTTGCCCAATCTGCATCTATATATGCATGAAGTGTAAGATCTGTATGTCTAGGATACCATAAACCAAAGTTCTGTGTTCCTTGAAGATATTTGAAAGTCCTTTTGACTACCTGAAGCTATGATTCCTTTGGATTTGCTTGGAATATTCCAACTATTCCTACTGCATGCATGATGTCTAGTTGGGTATCTATTAGATAAAGCAGACTACCAATCATGGATTTATAAGTTGGTTGATGTACTGCTGCTAATTCATAATTTGAATTGAGACTGCATCCTGTTACCATTGGGGTACATACTGGTTTAGAATCTTCCATGCCATAATTTTTCAAGATCTATTTGAGATATTTGGTTTGTGATAGAAAAATACCATATTTATTTTTTTGAACTTGTAGACCAAGAAAATAGGTAAGCTCACTAAGAAGAGACATTTCAAATTCTTCCTGCATTACCAAAGAAAAATTCCGACTCATGGTTTCTTCATTGCTACCAAAAATGATATCATCAACATAAACAACAAGTGTTAGCAATTTATTATTTTCAATCTTTGTATATATATTACTATCAGCTGATCCCTTTGAAAAACCTTGTTGATGGAGATATTTTTCAGAACAATAATACCAGGCCCCTGGAGCTTGTTTCAGACCATAGAGAGCCTTTCTGAGTCTGCATACAAGTTTTGCATGATTTCCAAGAATGAATCCTTCTAGTTGCTCAATATAGACATCTTCTTCTAAGTATCCATTAAGAAAGGTATATTTTACATCCATTTGGTATACTTTGAATTTCTAAAAACTAGAAAGAGCAAGAAACATTCTTATGGTTTCAAGTCTAGCAACAAGTGCAAAAGTTTCTTCAAAATCTATACCTTCATGTTGAGCTATCATTTACAAACAAGTCTTGCTTTGTTTCTAGTAACTTCTCCATTTTCATTCAACTTGTTTTTAATATCCATTTAGTTCCTATGATATTCTTATCATGAGGTCTCAGAACTAATTCCCAAGTATTATTCTTTTCAATTTTCTCAAATTCTTCATTCATGGCCTTGACCCAACATTGATCTTTGCATACTTCATTTACATTTTGAGGTTCGGTGGAAGATAGTAACGTTAGATAGCTTCAAGCTTCTATAATAGTTCTTCTTGTTTGCACACATGCCTCTTTCTATCCCAAAATTTGAGTTTCTGGATGATTTTTCTGAACATACCTGGACGAAGTCTTCTCTTCAACTGTTATTTCTTCTTCTGCTCCTTCATTGGTCTCCTCTTTAGAATTAGTGTGATTTGATGTGGGAGGATAATCCTCATCTTCTTCTAATCTTTGGTTTTTATCTGTTTTGGATTTTTTCATGCTTCATCAACCACAACATCAATGCTTTCAATAATTTTCCCAAGTCTTTTATTATAACATTTATATCCTTTACTTCGGGAAGAGTAACCAAGAAAAATACCTTTATCTGCTTTAGGTTCAAATTTACCAAGTTTTTCATCCGTCCTTTTGATGTAACGTTTTCTTCCAAAAAATTTTAACTATTTTACAATAGGAGTCTTAACATACCAAAGTTCATGTGTAGTTTGATGTTGTTTACCCGAACATTTGCTTGGCTGAGAATAGTGACAACAACGAATGCAGCTTCACCCCAGAAGGTTGCAGGAGTTCCAAACTCATCTAGCATAGCACGAGCCATTTGCTGAACAACTCCTTTCATCCTTTCTACCACTCAATTTTGTTGAGGAGTCCTTACAGGGGAGAACTACCTTTTTATTCCATGTATTTCACAAAAGTCAAAGAATTCATCCAAGGTAAATTCCCCTCCTCGATCAGATGTGAGGCATTTGATTTTGCAATCTGATTCATTTTCAACCAAATCTTTGAAGGCTTTGAAATTTTCAAATGCTTCATCTTTATGCTTTAGAAGACCTATCCACCTCATTCTGGAAAAATCATCAATGAACAATATCAAGTATTCTTATCCATGAGGTGACCTTTTTCTTGATGGTCCACATAAATCAGCATGAACAAGTTCAAGAGACTTACTAGCTGATCCTTCCTTTTCAAGGAAGTGTGATATGGTTTTCTTACTGAATTGACATGAATTGCATATTGTATTTTCAAGAATGCTAATATCAGGAAGATCTCGAACAACCTGGAATCTCCATACTTTTCTTATTTGAGAAAATCTTAGATGCCCCAATCTTTTGTGCTTAGGTAGCAATGTTGTTGTCCTCCCTTGAGTATGTATAAGTTGTTTGGAGTTCTTGTACCTTTGATCACGGTTTCTCTTGTATCAAGCTCACGAACAACACATCCATTTGATTGAAATACTACTTCATTTCCTTGATCACACATTTTACTGACACTCAACAGGTTATGCTTTAGACCATCAACATACATAACATTCTCAGCTTTAACCTTTTCTTTTAAGAAAACAGAGCCTTTACCTTTTATGACAGTAGGAGTGTCATTTCCAAATGAGACCTTCTTTTCCTTTCCTAAGGCATTATATGGGTGAAGTTTTTCTTTGTCACCTGTCATGTGTTTTGATCATCCATTATCGATGTACCACTGATTTTCTTGTCCTTCTGCATACAAGGCTATGCCACATCTTTCTGTTTCTGGTTCTTTCTTTCTCCATATTTTGGGTATTAATGGAGTTTGCTCCTTCTGAGATGTTTGTCGAAATTTACTCTTGCATTCAGATTATTCATGACCGAATTTGTTGCAGATAGATCATTCTATTTCATTTTGAAGAAGTGAAAAGTTATTGTAGGACCTTTTCATGATCCCTTTCGCATTCCTTTGATTTCGTGCTTCTGTAGTCGTGATGGTCTTGTAAGAAACACATTGATCAGATTTGTGTCCAAAGTTATGACATAAAAACCATTGGCCATTAAAGAAGTTCCTATGATTATCGAATCTACTAACCTAGTGATTGTAGTTTCTATTGATATTCATTCTTGAAGCAGATTGAGTATGATTTACCTAAGGTTGGTTGTAGCTTCTTTTCGTCCTTGATGTAAATTGAGCTTGATTTACCTGGTGATCTACTTTATGCCTTTGTTGATGATTCTCAAAATATTCACTACTCTTTGCTGCATCAAGATAGCTTTTAGTGGAGGTTGATGGCTTCTATGCTTGAGATTCTTCGTCAGTATATCCAAGACCTGTCTTTATCAGAGAAGAATGTTGTACTTTGATAATTTCATTTAAGGTTTTTGATCCTTCGGCAAATCTAAGATTGAGAGATTTTGTTTTCTCAATATCCTTTCTTAGACACACAATTTCACATTATAGTTTTTCATTGTACTTTTCTCTTTCAGCAAGCTAGAATGTCAAAGTATCTATAATCATATTCTTTTCTTATAAATAGATTTTGAGTTTAGATATTTCTTCATAAAGGTCATCTTCATCTAAAGCATCCAAGAAATCATCATCTTCAAAAGCCATCAGAAGTCTATAGTCATTACTATTTTCATGTTCATAAATAATTGATAAACCATTGCTATCTTCATGTGTATAGTAGCTCTTCTCACTTGCACTTTGTTTTCTATTCCATTTTGCATATTCCTTGCCTTTATCAAACTTATCTTTATGAGGACATTTGGCAGCATAATGACCGACTCTTCCATAGGCAAAACATTTGAAAGGTAGTTTACCTCTGAATCTTCTGAAACCCCGTTGAAGGTTCCTGACAAAGTTTGCTTCTTCTTCTCCTTCTGAGATATGTCCTGATTCATTGAGTTCTTCTTTTCCTGAAGCTTTAAATGTGGCTTCTCTCATATCTGACAGACCTCCTTTTCTCATCTCGAAAGCAGTTACGATTTCGTGCAACTGTGTCCTAGTAATAGTTTGAAGATCTTGCTTTTCTTCTATTGTAGATACTTTTGATTCAAACTTAGTAGACAAGGATCTTAAAACCTTTTCAACTAAATAAACTTTTTTTATCTCTTCACCCAAATTCTTCATGAAATTAACAATATTATCGATATGTAAGAAGTAACTAGCTATACTTTCATCATTGTGCATCTTGAGGGTTTGTAGTTTTGCACGTTTTACCTAAGAGTCCCCTTCATAGCTTAGAATGATTTTGTCCCATATTTCTTTGGCGGATTTGAGTTGCATAACTTTGAAAAAATCTGATTGTGACAGACTTCCCAATAATATATTGACAGCCTTGGCATTGGTTTCATATTTCTTTTTACCTGCCACATCTGTAGGAATTGCTGATGGAAATGTATATCCTCCTTCCATGATTTCCTAGACATTTGTTCCACGATATTGAAGATAGGTTGTGGTTCTTACCTTCCAATAAATGAATTTTCTTCCATCAAATATTTGTAGTCTGATGGATCCCTCTCTTTCTTGATTACTCATGATAATGGATCTTCCTTCAAGTGATCAAGATTCTTCTGAAGGACCTTCTCTGATACCAATTGTTGAAAATAATACTGAGAAGGGGGTGAATAAGTATTAGTAAGTCAAGAATTTTTCACTTCCACAATTAGATTCATATACGCTACATCAGTTAATGGAACTCGCGTCTATAAGCAATTGGGTTTAAGGCAACTAGAGTATAACCAGCAAACTTATGATTCAGTTAATTCATCATATGTTGATCTTTAATCAGTGCATCAGAGACATATAAACAATAACCAGGTATAGTAAAAAATAGAACAAACTAGCACACATATGAACACAAGATATAAGGTGGAAACCTAATGTGGGTGAAAACCACTTGCTGCAATCATCTCTATCTTTTTTTTAATAATAAGAAGCTTCTTTTTAAAAAATTTGTACTGGTGTATTCTTAAACCAGTATGCAGGGTTCTACTTGCAGAAGGCTACAACCTTCTCTCCTTCTCCAGTTTCTCCTAGAAGGGAGCTACAACCCCCTAGCTCTTGTACTAGCTGATATGTTTATTAGTACGTAAGTGCTAGCCTACAAAATCCTACAACCTTCTCTTTTCTTCCAGGGACCACATTTCATAAATTTTCAGACTGGATCCATCAATAACATCATTCAATCATCACATATATCTGCATCAACTAATTTCGTTTAAAACAACCACAAATGAATCAATCAATCATTTTGAAAACCCTTCAATCTGATATTTTAGAATGTTGTAACTAGAATAAAGCAAGTAGAACCCAAGCCAGAACCTAGAACACTTCAACAACAAACATAAGCAACTAAAACATATTTTATAAGGTATACGCTACTTCCATGTGTCGAACCTGCGTGCATACGCTCTTTTCTCGAGGCGAACCTGCATATAGATCTACAAATCAAATTTAAGATGTACACGTTGTTTTGATATGCAGAACCAGCATGTATACGTACCTTTTCTAAAGTGAACCTGCGTACAGATCTGTAAATGATGATTTAAACATTACAACAATTCTAGACTTCAGTTATACCCAGATCACCATATTTACAGAATACAACATGCACCAATTATTCAGATAAATGATCAAACCACATAAAGATAATTCACTTCAAGCCTTAAGATCTTGACCCATCATTAGATATTATCCTTCATCAAGTGCTAAGGTTCATGCTCAGTTTAGATCTAACTATGCACCATAACCCAATAACGTGTACTTCTCCTCCTTTTATAGTCTTTGACCTTACTCAATACCATGGACCAAAACCACTTAGGACTAATACCTTGGACCAATTTCTTAGGGTCAATACCTCAGACCATATATCTTGGACCAATACCATGGATCAAAATACTATGGACCAAAATACCATGGACCAAATACCTTGGACCAGAACTTAGTTTTCCAAGATATACCGGCCTTTCATTCTGTGAAAGTGCGTGTGTATGTAAATGCTCCTTTTGGTCTGTTAACCCGCGTGTATACACTAATTTGTCAATATGAAACTGCATATAGCTCTCTTTCCTCATTTTGTGAAGTCTAATATGAAACTCTGTGATGTTAACCTGTTGGACTATGATTTGTCATCTGAGTGAGTTGCGATCAAGGACAACACCTATGTCATAGTGCCAAATATCAATCATAATGGCAACAAAAATATATTCTTTATATCTTTGGTTTCCATTGGATTATTGGAGTTATTTATGTTTGTTATACTATTCCAATTTTTTGGTTAGCTATGATTGTGGCATAGATAAGGGCTTTGGTAGGTTTTGTTTTTATAATTTCTTCCAGATCTACAATGTTTAGCATCCATTTATATTGTTATAACTCTTTGTCATCCATATTCTAAAGTGTTTCCTTTTCGTACACATACGATAAGAAAATGCAATAACAAAGTTGGCGACTCCGCTGCGTTTTTAATTTTGATCCAAAATCTTGGGTGATCTTCATTTTTCAACTTAGGGGTTTTATTTTTCAGTTTATTAATGTTTTTTACTAGATTTATAACCCTAGATCAGTCACAATTATTTCTGTAAGTTTTATGATCTTTTTCTGCAATTCACAGGAACCAACCGCGAGATAAAGAAAAAAATTTTCAGAGACTTGCTGACCGAGAATCAAGGAGAAAAAATCATGCTTTTCTTTCCCAAAAGTGTGACTTGGAGGTCCAAAGCACACTTTTTGGCCCAAAAAGTGCGATATCCTAGTAATCAGGTCACTACCTGCAATTTTAGGTTTTCTGGGATTTTTTCTGATCTGTTTCTTGGTTTTGCCGAGCGCTGTCTTCTGGGTTGGCTGACCACTATCTCATCCCTCTTAGGCCTTGATATACTCCATTTTTATCATCAAAGTGGAATTTAGCCTCTTTAGGGCCTCTAGTATGCTTCCACCTTTATAGGAGGAGTTTAGCTAAGTAAGAAGTTTGAGTTTTTGTAGAGATTTCAACCATATTTTCTAGATATGTACCTTTCTATTTCAAATCTTCAAATATAGGTTGTTTCCATCCACAGGTTCATCCTAAACCTTGTTTTCTCATTAGCCTTAAAGTCCCATCGGTTTCCCTAGGTTTCACGCCCATCTCCCTATATTTTTGCAGTTAGTTCTCCCCTTGGTTGTTTCTTGTTACTACACCACTTTCGAACAACATAGTGTCATTTGAACTTACTCACACTAACACTTAGATCTCTTGGCCTTGTTTGTATTTTTTCAGTTAATTCACCACCAACCAACACAATGTTTGCAAACCTAGTTTGGGTGGGGTTTAAAAAGTTGTTTTGTTGTTCATTTTCAGTTTTCAATTTTAGTTTATTTCAAATTTTTTTTTTTTTTTTTATTTATTATTTATTTTATTTATTTTTTTTTTTTTTTTTTTTTTTTTTTTTTTTTTTTTTTTTTTTTTTTTTTTTTTTTTTTTTTTTTTTCAGAGATGATATGGGCTTAATTAATAAACACAATTTCACATACAATAACACCTTAAATGAACGACACTTGGTTTACACCACCAAGAAAAGACTTAACTCAATTAATTTATCTCCCCACACAGAGATGAAAAAAAATTGTTGATCTCCCTTCACCATTTCTGTGTCACTTGTGTCTTACCACCATTGTACCACTAAGGCGTTTGTTTTGGAGACTCTTAGGCCTTCATCCCTAGTTTCTGCTTGGGCATATTACTCCTCCCCATAGGGTTCGAGTTCTTAGTCCCCCGAGTCCCCATACTGGCTCCTCTTCTAGTACATTTGATTCCTCATCTGATTCTAAGCCTCCTTCACCACATATCGTCAACATGTCAGGGCCCACTATAGGTACAGGAACCCAACCTGATGTTGGCTTTGGTTCTAACCCTGTGGTCGCACCTAGTGGAACTATCTTAGGAACCATTCCGTTAACTCCCATGCTACCCTCCATGGCTAGGTTAAGCCTCCCAGATTTTATCCAGTTGATTAGTGATCGTATACACCATGATGCTAGTTGGCCAACTATGTCGACTAAACTTCCCTCTGACATTTCCAATTTTTAGGGTAATTCTGGAGAGAACGCTAGCAATCATGTCCTCTCCTTCCATATGTGGTGTTCATCCAATTCCATCATCAATTATTCCATATATCTTTGGTTGTTCCAACGCACGCTCACTAGAGATGCTGCTAACTGGTATGTTGACTAGCCCACCGCCTCTCATTCCACTTTCATGACACTTGCTAAAGAATTCCTCTCATATTTTCAGTTATCTCTCTGATACGACACTGGTACGGATCTCTTGATCACATTCCGTCAGTCCTCTGCCATTCGTCTTTCTGATCATGCCCAAGAATGGTATAGAAGGAGGAGCATGTGTTGTGCTCCACTCTTCGAAGACTATGTCTACCTCGATTAGTTTCTTAGGACTCTTTTATCACCTATTGTCAGGGATGTCACATCTCATTTTCCTCAGACATAGGAAGAGGCGATCCAGACTACTCTGAGATATGACTTGATTTAGGCTCAATCTGGTTATGTCTATATTGTTATAACAGACCTCCCTTGTCCTGGTGGTGTTAACGCACTAGGGGCATCTTACGCCACCGATGATATCATTAATGTTGTTTCACATCTTTCACCACATACTCAGTAGAGTTATGGATATCTGCAGGGGGCTCCAGTTCCTCCAACACTTATGCCACTCCTACTAACAATGTGTATTCATGACAAAGCACCTCTTATGCATTTACCATACACATCAACAAATGTCAGGGCTAGCTAGTGCTCAACCTGTCTACCATATTGTTTCCCCTTCACCATCTTATAACTATGCATAGTCGAGCACTCGAGTTCCTCAGGCATTAGTGCTGCAACCCCCCATGCATCCTCAGCCCTAGTAACCACCGCTCCCTCAGGGTCAAATGTTTGTAAAGAAGAGTGCAACTAATCCCCCAAATTCAAAGAAAAAGAATAAGGGAAAAGGTAAGAAGGGTAAATAGGGTAACCAAGGTAATCAGCCTAATGAACCCCATGGGAGTCATCCTAACAACAATAACTAGAAACATGGCAACCATCCAAAGAAAAACAAGGATATTCTAACGAACAAGCATTCTGCATGTTGTGGTGTAGACGGGCATTATACTCATGATTGTCCCCTCTTACGCCATATGTTCCAAACGTGGGAAGCCCAAGCAGCTTCAATAACTCAACCACCGATGCAACAACTGCCTTAGAATCCTATTCCATCCCAACCAGTTGTGCTCACAAATCCTTTCCCTTAGCAAGGATTTGTTGTTTCTCAACCTTAGTGTTGAGCCTCAAATTTATACTTCTTTACACATCCTCCCAACCTCTTTTTCCTATTCATTTTCCTATTTTGCCACTCATTCCCTCCATCAATTTGCTCAAATCATTGTATTATAGAACTTTTTACATGATTTTCTAATTATGTTAATGACTGTGTTTGGTTTAGAATTTTGGTCCAAGGTGTTGCGTTTCCGCAGCTTATGCAGGGTGTACACAGGGTTTTCCGCAGCTGATCCCGGTTTCCGCAGCCAACCCCGAATTCCGCAGCTGTTTTATTAAATGCTATGTTCCAGGTGTCCTCCAGGAAGAAGAGCCACATGGGCAAGTTCGTGGAACCGAGGACATGGTGTGTGTCCCTCCAGATCATCCAAACCAGTCATCCAAGCCCGTGGTCAAAGAGGAGGCAACTTCGGTCAAACAAAGGTCATTGGCGGTGGCACGACTCTACGTGTTCTATTTTAGAGCACGTGGGGAATAGGTGGCATCGTCCTCAGTTATGAAAGTAGTGGGAGATAGAATCCAACAGCGGATTGAATGCCCACGATGACCGTTGCCTAGATCCGAGGACGTAGCAGGACTACGTGTTTCAATTCAGCTGTTCGAATCACTTAAATTTCATTAAGCTAGTTTACCTTCTGCAATTATAAATAGAGCGTCTTTGAACGCTGGACAAGTTAGTTGTGAGTTGTTAATTGTTAGCTGTTGTTTTTTATACCTTTGAACTCCCACTGTATTTTCTTATTTTATGCGCAATACATGAGAAGACTGTTGTTCCATTTACGCGTGTGATTGATCTTTGAACGGCTGGAGTAGGCAGAGGGCCCCTGTTTACTAAGGCCTGTACAGTGTTTTAGTTTCTCGCATTTCGTTTTTTTTATTTCATGTATATAATGCTTTTAATTGCTGTGTTTTAGATAGTTGTACATACATTTCCATTTCTGCTTGTTTACATTTCTGCTCTTTTCTTCATGACTGATCAGTGTGTTATGTAGGTTTCTTAGGCGTGCCCGGGACAGTTTTATGCTTTTCTTTTGCACACCTAGTGATATGTGTGATCATCTTGTCTATGTTGCTGACCTTCTTTGTTTTGCAGCCTTTATTTCATCATTATCATTTAGTTAATTTGCATATTTGCTTTTTGTTTGTAGATATCAAGTTGTTTATCTATTGATGGTCTCTTCTTTATAACTTAATATCTTTATTGAGGACCAAAACATCACTTAATGCAGCTTAGTTTAGTTGTTCAGAAACTCACAATTGCTTGACTTGTTTTTAATTCTTTATCATATGATACATTCAGTTAAAAGACAAGAGGTTAAGAAGAAGTTAAAGTATTTGTGACTAGTCTTTCTTCTAGATAGGTTTACTTTAGTTTCAACATTGCTTAGTGATTATTTGATATAGATTTCATTTGCATTCCCTTGCAGCAACAGAGGCACTGGGCCAAAGTCATTAGTCTTTTATTTAATTCCTTTACTTTCCTTTAAGCATTGATTTCATTTCAAGCATTCTTGTAGAGTACTTTTAAGTTGTAAAAAGCACATCACAATCACACACACTTCACTCACTTGATTTTGAGTTTTAAGAAGCACATCACAATCTCACACACTTCACTCACTTTATTTCATCACACCACATTAGGAGAGATAGACTTAAAAACAACCCTAAAAAGTTAAAAACGACAAAATCTCAAGAAATAGTTGCCTAAGTACATACAGTACACCTCACTTCATCAGCTTACGAGCCCCGGGTTGACATTTAAAAGTTGCAATTTAGACATCACTAAATTGACCAAACACTTAGCAAGGTCAAGAAGCCCACCTTCCCCAATATTTTGGTCCTGGTGACTACCAAATCCTTGTGATGAATCCTAATGAGGTCAATACCTTTGATATCAACTTGCAAACTTGGTTGCGTTAATTTGACAAGCCATCGACTTTGTCCACCACTGAGTCCAAAACAAAAGCATCTACTGAGCCTCTTATGACACAAAATGGTCTGTTACAAATCCCTTAACCTAAATTTGAGTCAATTCCCAAGATCCCCAAATGACCATTACACTATATTGCAACTTCTTACCCTATTGTTAACATCTTAGCCAATCCATCGAGATTACATCGAGATCCACCCCGAGGAACTCCTCCATTTGTGGGTGCCTCCCCTTTGTTCCCACTGGGAACTGTTCCTCCAGGTCTTAACCATCTAGTAGTTGTTTCGCCGAGACCTTTCCCTCCAGGCCATATAACTTACCTTTTTCCTCCTCTGGGAATATTTATGTCACTGTCATGGCTTCATTTTTCCTCCCTAATATGACTTTGGGGATCCCAGTGTGGTACATTGATTCCCCGATGAACACTCCACCTAGTCAACTCAGACCATATCATGCTTTGACCCCAGTTCAACCAATCCCTACAACCCCTTTCACTACTCCAGTTCCACTGCAACCTCAACAGGAAACCACTCCTGTTGCGATAACATCTAGACAGGGGGGCAAAGCTAAGAATAAGGAACCTAAGGAAAAGGCTCCCCAAGCACCTCTATCTCCCAAAGCTCCAAATCCAACACCTCCATGCGCTTTGTGTGAGGTTATTGGGCATGCCACCAAAAACTATCTTGAACTTCCTCGTCTCAAGCCTTTGGTTCATGAAATGTTCCCTAAGTCAAATATCCCAAAGATCCAAATTAATGTACTTGGAGCAGCCAAGAAACTCAAAATGTTGTGCACAAATAACCCTTGTACCTTGTGGGATAATTATGGTTATTATTCCCATTATTTCACTCATCTCAATGAATTTCATGACTTCCTCCATGTGGTTTTTGAATTCAAGGCCACTCGTAGTGGATCATCTACTTCTCTACCTTTGGATTCTGGTACCACTAGTACACCAGAATAGGGAGACTCTAGTCCTGCCATTGTGATCCCTCCCCTCGATTTCGAGATGAATGACTCCACGATCCATATCCTTTACCTGTTTTCATCCTTGAGTTCCTCACAGGAAAACCTTTCTGAGGTTTTTGTGCGTGCTTCTATCGAACCACCTTCATTGGAAGCCCTAGTCTCAACATTGGTAGATTTTCCATCTACTATCTCATCATCTACCATTCAAGATGATTCATATGTGTACCTTCTTAGGATGATGCACCAGGTACCACTGCCACATCATGTATTCAATATTCTCCCGTCCCCCCATATTCCATTCTGATGAGGACATCATTTAAGCCATGACTACCCCTGCTTATCCTTGGAACAATATGCATCATCGTGCATACTTCCTTCTATATTTGGACTCCACTACTCTAAATACATCTAATACACCCATAACATACTGGGGGGAACGTAGGCCCCTACATCTCCTTATCATCCTTTGGAGGATCTTGTGCCAAGTTGGGCCGAGATGCTTGAATCCCTCTTTCAAGCACTCGAAACATAATGATGCTCCACGAACGACTGCTCCTAGGGGGCATCATCCCCACCTTCGCATACCATATTAGTCCCCTCCATCACATATGTTTGTAGTTAGTATCCCATGCTTAGGGGCATGATGGTTTTCCTGTGGCCATCTTCTCAATTCATTAACTTATGTCTTGGCCTAGATCCGACTAGATCCAGTTGTGGTCGATTATCTTCCCATTCCTTGGATATTGTTTCCTACTGGTCTCTCCAACAAGCCATATGCACATCGCATATCATAGACTTTTGATACCATATCATCGAATATTCTACTCTGTCCACATAGTCCCCATGTTTGACTTAGTGGGTGAGAATGATTCTAGACCTCCTCGAGTAGTTCATTTTCATTTTCCTCTTCCCTTAATTCTTCATCAGGAACCATCATTCCAAGAAGCATTAAGGTCATCTTTAGACAAGTAAGGCCACTTGCCTAAAAGTTGTAGATCTTGATTTTGATAGTCAGTTTGTCTGCTATGATCTCCACAAGATTTAGGGCCTTCTCCTCCTCTCATATTGGAGGGAAAATGACCTTTTATAGGAAAACCCATAATTTTTCTCTCACACATTGTGACCAGACCGTAGCTTTCTTTGATGAACCATTAACACCATTGGAAATCTCTCATCGCGTACCATAATGGGTCTCTCTTCCTATTTTGATGATTTGAAACTTAACCTAGAATCCATTTTTCCAAGAAGGGTCACTTCGTCACCTCTTAAAATCAAATTTCCCCATATGCGACACTTGTACCTTAGTGACCACCTTCCCTTAATACTTGTCATCTCACGTATCGATTTTTTTCATGAGTAACCATCATTTTCTCATGTATTCATGCTCCCCACAAGGCCTATTCTATGTGGCAACATCATCGAGTCACCCTTGTTCAAAGAATCAGCAATGAGTCACCCTTGCATCCATGGAGTCTATTTCGTATCCCATCATATCATGTCATAGTATTCCATCCATATTATCATACCATTGATCTCTTGCTTCCTATTTTGGCCTTAAGTTATATTGTCCCCCATCCCCTCTAGAGTCGATTCAGTCACTGCCAAGTCAACCATGCACTTTATGCTCTGATAAGGGACGTCATTTGTTTGTCCCTCAATCCCATCTTTTCCATTGTCCCTAGTGTCAGTCCATTAGTTACATTACTATTTTCCCTCTTGCCTTAGTTGAGGATCCTCATTGTGTCACCTATGGCAGGCTCTATTATGTCCACATCAACACATCTATTCTAGAAGAACGACCTAGAGGGCGGTGTATCTTAGTTCCATATTCCACCCTTGTTCGGTGCCTCGAATCAAGAAAAGGGACTCATGATTTCCCTTTGACTTCGTTGTTTCATGGTCGTGATTCATACACTTGATGGTCTAGTGATTTAGAAGCTTGTACTAGTGGTTCCTGGGTGCGTGTGAGATGTTTCAAAACTCATGAGGTGGTGACCCTTCAAGTAGCCCCCCACATGCCCAAATGACTTCTTTTTATACTACAACCTTAGAGGGAGTTCCGTAGATTTGATGAGTTCACTTCCCGCTACTTGTAGCATTCACAACATGCATGTCTCCTTCAGATGATCCATTCAGTTTTGAGGAGCCCTTCCCTATTCAGAAGAGCTTCATCAATTGTTCTACCCTTCCTCCCACCTATTTTTCAAGGGAAGGATCATTATATCTGATTTACTCATATTATTGTATTCAGTCCTAGGTCATGTTTTTTCTAGCCGCATCATGCATATATGACAGTTTGTATTATTTCCTAGTTCAGTTATGCCAGCATGTCATGTGCCATTTAGCATGTATTTTATTTCTCAATTTAATGTTTTTGAGTGCATCATTATTTTGTAATAAGTTATCTCGGCACATATAGGTATGCCTCCCCCGCCTCACAACATAAAGGGAGACTTGCATTGGTCTCATGTCCTTTATCCCTATCTTGTTTCACTTCAGCTCCATTGGTCTCTCTCTCTCTCTCTCTCTCTCTTTGACACCACTTCGTTGTCTAGTTATGTTGTACTTACAACGTACTTCGGTCGTACATTTTTCTCCTAACACTCGTACATTGGGGATAAATATGTTATCACAAAAAACATGATCATCTAGCCATAATTTACTAGATGGATCGAAGTACACCATGTAGGGCCAATTTTACCATAGTAAAATTCCTTTCACTGTGAGAAATTATGCAATAAGCCACATTTCTTAAGTCATTTATAGTTAAACCCATGAAGAATAATTAAATAAACCATTATTTATTTAATTATCTTCTAGGAATAATTAATTAAACAATTGTTTAATTAATATTCCTTATCACATTTGACCCAGTTATGAGAAATAAATAGATAAATCATTAATTATCTTATTTTTCTGTAACAATAATTAATTAATAACTAAATAATTTTTATTCCTTGTCAAGTTTGACTAAATCCCTTAGGAATTCTTAGTAAATCATTTTTTGTTTATTATTCCCTAGCCATATTTCTTGAGATGATAAATAAATCATTTATTTATTTATTATTTCTAAATAAAAGTTTAAATAATTTTTCCCTCTAACCAAATATAACAAAATATTCCAAATGGTTATTCCTAGAATGAGGTTAATAATATTTTATTATTTCTCATTATTCGAGGATAAATTAATACTTTGTTATAAATAAAAGGATTTTCCATTCATTATTCACTTTCACTTATTTTCATTGTTGCACTCACTATAGTATCTCTGACTATTATCATTGTCACACACCATTTTTCTTTTCCATCTAAGTTCCCATTGAGCTCAAACATTTTATTTGTTGGTTTTATATATTATAGAGGAGAGATACTCTACAAAGGTTGAAGATATTTGAGGATAGCCAAGAATCCATCCCATAGAGGGGGACTGGTAACATTATGTTTTCCCTTCACAGGTGTTTTTTAATAAAATATATTCTTTATATATATGGTTTCCATTTGATTATTGGAGTTATTTGCGTTTTTTTTACTATTCCATTTTTGTATTTAACTATTATTGTGGCATAGATCGAGGCTTTGGCAGGTTTTGTTTCTATCATTTGCTACAAATCTACAATGTTTAGCAACCATTTATATTGTTAAGACTATTTAGCATTCACAATCCAAAGTGTTTTCTTTTCATACACATACAAAAGGAAAACACAATAACATTCCTTCTTGTAGACCCAATAACAAAGGTGGATTGAGCTTCAATCTAATCCAATTGATCTTCAACCTTTCCATGACCCTCTTATATAGAGGTGTTTTGGCCAATTCATTTTTCAACCTCTCAACAATGTGATATTCTTTGATCTAGAGACTGCGTGGTAGGGTATTACACCTTCTATGACATGCTTGTTGGCTCTCTGTCTCCAACACCCTGACAGTGCCCTCAAAGTGATAGATGGCTTTTCCTTGGGTGGAAAGGTATCTAGATGATAGCTTAGAATCATTGGAAATGATGTTTTGATTGTTGATTACAACCATGGAACTTATCTGCTCTCCCCTGATGTAGATGGGTTCCTTTTATTCCTTTGAAAATACTCTTTTCACCTCCTCAGTAATGGCTTCCTCATGGTGTATTATTTATCCCTCAACTCACTCAACTCATTTCCCATTTATATGAGTTTTTATTCCATAAGACCCACATCTTCCACTTTCTTAGATTTGGAAATTTGCATCCACCTATGTGTCCTTCCTCTCTCTGATTCAAGCTCAAAGAAGAGAGTGAATGAAAATTTATGTCGGATCATTATGCCTCCTTCAATGAACATATAATAGGAGATCAAATTGGGCTGTGGACTAGGCTCCTAAAGTTTTGAAAATATCTATCAATTTTTCTTGGAGAAGCTGCCCCATCATGTACCTATTGTGTCACTTTTTAGCCTTCTTTCAATCCCTTTTACTCCTCCTATAGCATTTTCTTCCTTTCCTATAGCACTACATATGTTTCATGTAGCATGCCTCTTCCTTTCTGTTGGAGTGTGACATGTACCTTGGGCTACTTAAAGGAGGTTACACTAGTGACAGGCTTCCTTAGATAGGTTATGGGAATCTTTGAGATGGCTCCAGGAGATATGGATTCCTCAACCTTCCTTTCAATATGTTCTAGCTGCTCTCTCTTACTAGTTGATTCTTCAATCAAAATAAGGTTCCTTGTGGGTGTTTGAGGTTTCCCCTATCTAATCCTAATGCTTTTCCTTGTTTTGAAATAGAGGAAGTTTGCCTCTGAATTTTCTTCTTGGATTTGATAGGTGTGCTCAAGGAAGCCAGGGTAGCAACTGCCTCCTTTCTAAGGGTTCAGGAGACAACCTTTACTTCTCTAGAGACATCTCCACTTCTTCTTCCTTTTTTTCTTCCTCCACCTCTTCCTCTTTCTATGGTTCTTCCTCTATTTTCTCTGCCTCTTCCCTTCCTTCATCTTCTACTTCTGCCTCTTCTTCTTCTGCTCCTTCCTCTTCTTCTCCTTCCTCTTCTTCAGCACTTGAGGCTAGGTTCTCACCATGTACAAGAACTTGGGCCTCAAGGAAGGCTTCTCCGTCGATATCTTTGAATGTGGACCAAAGGAAAGGAACTCTTGATTTACTCAAAGCATCCTCCACTATTGGCTTGATGAGACCATGGTGTGCTAACCATTATTTCTTTCCCCCTTCACCTTTTGGCTCATGTTAATGATGAACTGTAGGAGAAAATAAGGCACACTGAGTCTTTGGGATATGGGCAATCTAGCTCGAAATATTAGATCATGGAGCAATCTAAATTTGTAGCCATAGACTATGCTCAGTCTTCCTTCACAATAAATGAACTTAAGGATGTAGTAGGATACCTCATCCAAGGGACAGGGAAGGCTCTCCCTTCTGACCCGAATTTTATCTTCAATTAGTTTCTCACCATTTGTGAATAATCTCTTCTTTGAAATTGAACTAATAGACTTGTCTTATTTTCTACACTGAATCCCTAGAGGAAGGGTTTTCACCCTACTAATCATCTTAGGAGTGATGGTTATGGATAATCCCTTGACTATAGTGGTAGCACTTGGCACTCTTTCTTGGGGGTTTAGGGCCATGGAAAAATAAAAAGTGATGACATCATCATATCCTTTTAGCATCTCAAAGAAACATAACCAATTATGCATCCTGAAGATTTCTACTATAGGGAAATGAATGTGAATTCTCCTTGTATCAATAGGTTCCCTCCTATTGATTCTCCCTCCCATCTACTTATTCGTTTTTACTAGGTGTAGGAGGTTCTTTCTAGGATATCTTCAGTATGAATTCAAAGCAGCTGAGAGGTGGAACTCTAGTTTATGACTGTAATTAATAAGAATATTTATAGCCACAAAAATATTTACTTTTATAGCCCCAAAATTTCTTTTAATTCACAGGATGAGTGTAATTCCTAAGGGAGTTCAGAGTGCACTAGTATGAAATTCATGGATAGAGAGTGAAAGATACCACATACTTCTTACTATTCTACCTGGTATACTAAAATTTGGGACCAAATAGACCCTAGGCCCAGTTATGTCACCTTTGCAGGCTTCCTGTAGCAATTCATGTGCCTCTTGTAGCCTCCTGCACTTCCTATAGTTGTTTCATGTAGTTTCCTCCTGTAGGATTGAAAGAGTAGGTTCCAACTCTCTTTATAGCTTCCCAATCTTGTCCCTACCTTCTTAATTTCAAAATGATCGAAAAATGCAGGAAACTTTGGATTTTATGCTATTTATGGTGAGGGCTCAAAGCGCTTTGTTAGCTGTCGATAATACGAGTTTTCCTCATTTGGACTATTGGCCCACATTGGATGATCATTCTCCTATTCCTCAAAATCATAACCCACTCCCTATTAACTAATTTTGACATCCCCCTTAACTAATTTTGATTGATTTAACACTTTTACATGGCATGCCGATTGATTGATTACCTTTTTTTCACAAGGTGAGGGTGGCCAAGATAACTAGCCACCTCAAGCTTATAAAAAAACTTTTCCTCGACATGTACACTTTTCTCGTTATTTCATATCTAAGGAGGAGCTTATAATTTACCATACATGTGCCTACCTAGTGCTTGGTCAGTGCATGCTAGAGTGTTGGACTTTTTTCCTATTGCTCAGGGAAGCACTTTCTTGTACTTTTCCTGTGTTCATTATTTTTCCTCTTATATAGTTGATTGTTTGTTGTTGCTCATGTGTGTAGGTTCTTGACTGATATCTCAGGTGTTGTTATTAATGTTGTGGAGTCTTTCTTGGAAGAGAAAGGTGCCCATGGATGATGTTATCATCTCCTCATTACTCATGGGAAGAAAAACTAGGTTTTAGATTTATGGTATAGTGGCATGAGCTACTACATGAGATCCTGTAGAAGCCCTTTTTCTTCCTTGCCAAGGTTATTTTTTTATAGTGGAGTGATGGGTAGTAGTGTAGGTGTTGGAGGATGATGGAAGATGATGATGGGAGAGGATGAGGATGGTGGAAACATAGGACATGTCGTTTATGTTTTTTTTTTCTTTTGAAAATTTCCGCTCTTGTTTGAACAAGACAAAGCTTAGGGTTGGTATGGGGAGCTGGTGATTTTTTTTTTAATCAGAGATGTATGGATCATGTGTGATTAGATGGATCAAGTGAAGAGGCCCTAACAAACCTAGGAAAAGTCATGCATGATTTTTTTCTATCGAATTCCTTCCCTTGTACAATTCCAGGACATCATGTAGTGTTACAGGATATTCTTGTAGCAGTTATAAGACATCCTGTAGGAAACGAAAGAGTGGCTAAAAATGGGCTTTTGAGCCCTGAGGATGGATGATACTGGTAGGGACCTGGTAGAAATGGCTGGTATGGAGTGGATGGATGTATAAATGGAATGGAATTTAAGCATGCTTCCCCTGTAGCACTTCATCTTCTACTATCTTCAAAACCTGCAAAATCTCAGAATTTTTTATTGATTAGGTTGTAGTTCCCTCTCATGGCATTCTCTTTTTTCTCTTTATGTTTTATTTTTATTTTTTTGAGGGACACACACGCTGCCTCAAAAGAGGTTTTCAACCCACCTGTTTTCCCTAGGCACCTCAAGGGAGTTTTTCACCTAGGGATCTTTTATTTTTTTTATTTTTTATTGTTTCACTCTTGGGCTGCCTCTAGGAGGATTTTAGCCAAATATTTGGCCTCAGATGCCTCATGGAGGTTTTCATCCAAGCCTCTTATTGGTTTTTATATTACCTTTTTTCTTCACAAATAAAAACAATATTTACAAATGTTGTTACTCGGAAATTAGGAAACTTCCAATCATATTCACCTCGTTGCCAATGGTGTTGATGAACTCTTCCAGGGATAGAGATTTTCTATAAGCCTTCAATTTGTATCCATTGACAAGCAAGGGGATACCTTCTTCTTCAATGGTCCTAATTTTAATAGCTCCATTTTCATGGCACTTTTTTATCAATTATGGGCCTAAACACATTTTCATCAATCTGTCGTTGAAGTACTTGAACCTGGAGTCATATACCAGAGCCCAATCCCCTTATTGAAAAACCTTGTCCTTAATGTTCTTTTCATGCCAAACCTTCCTTTGTACTTGGATAACTACAGTGTGTAGGAGAGCTTGCATTCTGAATTCATCCAGGCCATTCAGCTAGAGAAGGCTCTCATATTGTGCCTTTGTAACATCTAAATAGAGTTTTGTTTCCATTCTCAAGGTATTGTATTCAAACACAATGGAGAGAAGATCCTTCCTTCCATAGACCAAGTCATAAGGAGTGAAATGAGTAGTTGTCGTCCAAGTTGTATTATAGGCCCAAGTGGCCTCCAATAATTTGTCTGCCCAATCCTTTCTGTTGTTGCTCACGACCTTGCTGAGGATGCCTTCTAATGATCTATTGTGACCTCTACTTGTCCTTTGGCCTGAGGATGACAGGTAGTAGATTTTATGTGCTTTATCCCATGCTTCCTTAACAAATTTTCAATAAGATGTGATCAGAATTGAGCTCCTTAATCAATTACCAGCTCCCTGGGGTATGCAAAATTTTAAAACGCATTTTCCCTTAATAACTTAGCTACTTTCTCCTCTGTTTATACCTTAACAGCCTTGGTCTCAGCCCACTTTCTCAAAAAATAGATGCATATAATTATGTACATTTATTTCCCTTATGGTGGATCAATTGGCCCAATGAAATACATGCCCCATTTGTCAAATGGCTTTAAATCCACCTGAGGTTGCAAGGGAATTTTATCCTTGGGAGTAGGTTCCCATCCGTTGACACTGATCACATTGATTGGTGTATCATTTGGCATCTTGCTGAAGAGTGGGCTAGTAGTATCCAACTTGTAGAAACTTGAAAGTTGTCCTCTTAGCAAGAAAGTGACATCAACAAGGCCTATCATGGCAGGGTGAGAGGATGCCAAACACTTCCTCTTCCCTGACGCATCTCCTCAAAATTTGATCTGGCCCCACTTTTAAGAGATTGCACCCAATCCAAGTGAAATGGGCACTCTTCCTCACAAATCTTCTCTTCTCCGTGGGTGACAGATTCAGAGGGAATTTTGTAGTAATGATGTAGTTGGCTATGTCATAAAATAATGGATAGATAACTGAAATAGAAAATAAGTTTTCATCTAGAAGTTGGTCATCAACCATCCCTTCTTCATCTGTAGGCAAAGAAAGTGTAGAAAGAAATATGCAACTACATTTTCTTTATATGGCTTATCAATGATAGTTAAATCAAATTGTTGTAATAGAAGAAACCATATAATAATCCTAGCATTCACATCGGGCTTGTTCATTAAGTACTTGATAGAAGCATAATCATTATGCACAAAGGTTTGATAACCAGTGATGTAGTTTCTGAATTTTTTCAAGGAATGGACAACAGCTAGGAGTTCCTTCTTAGTCACAGTGTCATTTAATCCAGCCTTAGATAAAAAGTTTGTAGTGAATTAAATGGCATAAGGAAACTTGTCATCTATCCATCCTAGAGATTCTCCTACATCTTTGTCAGATGCATCAACATGGGTGTATAAAGGAAGAGCCCAATTTGTGCATCTAAGTATGTGTGCAATAGTCAATTTGTCCTTCAATATTTCTAGGGCCTCTTGGCAACTATCTGACAAGAAAAACTTAGATTCCTTGGCCATCAATCCAAACAATGGTGAGGTTATTTTCCTAAAGTCTTTGCTAAACCTTCTATAATATCCAACTAAGCCTAAGAAACTCCTAAAATCCCTATGATTTTGAGGATTAGGGACTCTATTTGTGATGGTAATTTTATTTGGGTCCACTTGTATTCCCTCCTGAGATACTGAATTCCCTAGGATAGTCCCTACATTCATAAAGAATTCACACTTCTCAGGACTAATTGAGAGGTTCATTTCAATGCACTTCCTTAGGAAGTTCCCCAAGTTGGAGAGAGCCTCTTGGAAATCACACCCATAGGGAGTGAAATCGTCCATGTAGACCTCTACATATTCATGAACTACCTCAGCAAAGATGCTCATAATTACCCCTTAAAAGTGGCAAGGGCATTACATAATCCAAAAGGAAGGACCCTATAAGAAAAGGTACCCCAAGCGTAGGTGAATGTAGTTTTATCTTGGTCCTCTGGTCTGATCTAGATCTGATTATAACCACCGAATCCATCTAAAAAAGAGAAGAATTTCTTCCCTACAAGACCATCTAAGACTTGATCAATGAAACTAAAGGGAAATGGTCTTTTTTATTGGCTTTGTTTAGCTCTCGATAATCCACGCAGATCCTCCACTTTCCATTATTCCTTTAGACCAACACTAGAGGTGACACCCCCTCACTATCTGAGATGGGGTAAATGAACCCTACATCCAACAATTTATGCAATTCTTCCTTCACTATGTCTTTGAGGGTTGGGTTCATTCTCTTATGAGGTTGCAACATTGTTTTGCAACCTCCCTTGATGTAGATGGGGTGGTTACACACCAAAGGATGCACTCCCTTCATTTCTTTATAGCTTCAAGAAAAGGCATCTAAGTCTTCTCTCGTCATGTTACACAACTTATCTTCTTTGTTGGTTGAGAGAGAGGGGTGGATCTTAAAACTTTTAAATAGGACAAATTCTAGCACTTCGACATGTGCAGGACTTGGGTCCACTAGGAATAACTCAAGCCAAGGATTACCCTTAGATTCCTATAGAGCTCATTAAGGGATATGCTGCTAGGGGTCTGGTTCTGCAGGATTTGGTCAATGAGGTCACCTTGATCAGGTTTCCCCCTTCCTACGACATCATCAAGGGTACTGATTAGATGCAATGTAGTATGATACACTTCATATTCTTCCTCCTCTTTCAACCATAGGGGCAAGTCATTATGAAGGGATGGTTGATCTAGAGGGTCAATACCTATAGTTTGAACAAATGTTGATTCTTAATGGTCATGTTCACATCTCTACAACTTATGTAACCATCAGTAATGGATAGCCATGGTCTTCCGAGGACGAGAGGGTAGCCATTGAATTTGGTCTTGGGATGGAGAACTTGAAATTCAGAAGGATACTCCTAGGAATCAATAGAGGCCATTACATCCTCAACAACTCCCTCAGGAGCCACTATGGACTTATCTGCAAGTTGTAAAACTCTTGTGGTCTCTCTCAAATATACTTGGAGGGTTAGTTTGAGCATGTTTTCCTTATTCATCACATTAATGGAAGCCCCAAGATCAATAAAGGTGTGAGGAAAAATGATTCCATCAATGTGTACATCTACCATTGTACTTCTAGGATCTAGATACTTTGGGCAAGTCACTCTCCCCATCATCATATCAGAAAATTGACCAATGGCATTAATGGTAGTGGTGTATTTCTTTCTCCTCCTAGTATGTTTGAAGAATTTTTCTTTTATAAGCTTATTATAGATGGGAACATCCTTGATATCTAGAGGAGTGGGATTTTCACACACTATTTTTTTAGTTCTCCCAGAAGATTAGTCTCTTCTCGGGTGTGTTGGTTACGATGGATCAATCTTTTACGAAAAGGAAGTGGATTTGATTTAGGAACACTCTCTTCCTTTTCCTCTTCAATATCCTCTAGCGAAGATGGAGGTTGGTTATTTGGTAGAAGTCTTCTAGGCCTAAGGTTAATTTCTTGAATCTCCATAGGATAGGTAAGGTAATATGTCTCTCCACTATAGACTTGTTGTGCTTTCTTGTTATTAGGATTCAGATTTGCTTGAGCAAGAATCTAAGTTTGCTTGGGTTGAGCAGGATGAATGAGTTTTGGTTCAGTTGGAGGTGGAGGAAGCAAAACAAAAGGTTGGTCAAATTGAGGCCTCCAACCTCATGATGGGGTATTCTAATGAGGATGTGGAGATGCATATGGCTGAAGTGGTTTCATGGAAGGTTGGGGAGGATACTAAGGTGAATAAGGCCAAGGAGAAGGTGTGGACCATGAAGGGTGAGTAGGAGAACACCAAGGGGGCAAGGACGCATTCTGTTTGGGATGGTAATAGGAATAGGTTGTACCCTGCATGCCCTTCTGGTATGGCCTAAGTCCTTGAGGCCTCGTTTGATTGATAAAACAAAGTATTTCAAGCCCACCTTCAACCCCTTGGTATACATATTTAAATCTAGGGAGAAAATGACACTTATCTGTGGAATGGTTCTCCTCACAGACCAAACATACCTCTATAACATTCAATGGACATTCATTTCTGGGATGCCTCTTAGTGAATTTATAGGAAAAGATAGATAAGGCTCTCTCTTCATCCTCTTGTTTCCTCTTGATTTGCATGGTGTCCATTTCTAGAGAAAAGGTATGCATAATTTCACTTTTAAAGCCCTCCAACATGTTTCCAATTTCACTTTTGATAGATGTGGTGGAGGAAGACGAAATGGCCAAAGCTTAACTAGCCCTACCCTTCCTTCTAGCAGCCTAGAATGGTTTTTGAATATAGACTTGATGTCTTTATAGGATAGATGATAAATGTCCCCTTGAGACAACATGTTTAGGATTTCCAGTATGTCCTCCCTGATTCCTCTAAGAAGGAATAACTAGAGTGATTCAGGATCAATGGTGCATCTCACTCTTTTGTAACTGAGTTGGAACCTATCCTTGTAATCTTCCATGGATTCATCAGGTCCCACAGTAATTCTAAAGATTTCATAATTGGTATCCTTGGACCTACAATAGTCCCTATACTTTTTGTTAAAGGATTCTTGAATTTGAGCCCAGGTAGTGATGTTATCCCCAGATAGACCCATGAACCAATGCAATGCTTTATCCTTAAGGGTGGATGGGAACAAATTCAACTTCTAGTCCTTGTAGGTATAATCATAAGCTTTTCAGATGATAGCAAACTAAAACAATAAGGTATCAGTGTCCTCTTAGGTTAAGCCATGGAAGTGAGGAAGGGTAGAGGGGCTTATATTTTTCGTCTTATTAACTACATTAGTCTCTCTAATGGGAAAAGAACCCTCATTTCTCTTTTTAGCCTCATTTCTATTTTCATCCATGGTTTAAGTGTGTGGAATGGTCTATTCTTCCTCTTCCCCAATAGGTTCTTCAAAGATATCAAGTTGATCACCTAATGGGTCCTCTAACTCCCCTATAGTCTAAGAGGGAAGCTAAAAGTCACTGAAGAAGAGGGAAGGTTGATTGTTTGATGGCGTGGGGATATTTCGCAAGAATTTCCCTAAAGTATCTTTACTCCTATAAGGCATGAAATATATATATATTATATATATTTTCCACTAGAAAAATACGTAATTTTCATTAGTATAGAGAAAATTACATATTGTAAATGTTGTTGCATATGCTGTATTCTGAGTCTAACATGAGGGACTCTGAGCTGTCTAGATACACCGCACAGGGTACTCTTCCTGATAAAACAAAATAGTTGTTTATAGACTATTATGTAACTGTTTACACCTATACATAGGCCACGCAGGGCCTCTTTCAATATGATATATCATCAAAAAAGTTCAAAAATTGAGCTTTACTTGCTATACATAAAACATTAGAAAATCAAGGACTTGGGTCCCCCTGGTAATGTTGGTCTATATACGGCCGATGATAATAACAAAATTCATCAGTCCTCCTCTGCTCTTGAATCACCCATTCTCCTCTAGGTAATGATGCAACCTCCTTGGATAATTGGTCAACGTTGTTTTTATGCTCCCTATAGATGTGATTACAAGAGATATTGTTAAATTCCGCCTTGAATATATTCACTTCGTGTAATATGATTTTGAGTGTGTGAATGTGGCAAAAAGATATGCTATTGAACCAGTTAATAATAATCTTTGAGTCCCCAAATATATTTAAATTGAAGCATTGATCACTACAACAAAACAAGCAATTTGTGCCAGATTTAGCACTGGATTTTAGTGCATTTTTGTCTCAATTGGGATGAGCAGCCTGGTGCTAAATTTGGCTCTATTGTACAATTTTTAAAGCGTCATTTTTTGCACCAAATTTTGCATATTTTTTACGCCAAATTTTCCATCATTTTTTGCATCATATTATGCACCATGATTTTCATTTGGTTTTACAATAGGTTTTGCTTCTAGTTTTGTGCCATTTTTTGCATCTATTTTTGCATCATTTTTTTCTTCCTCTTTTCTGGAATTCTTTGCTTCTAGTTTTGTGTCATAATTTGCATCGATTTTTACACCATCTTTGGCATCTGATTTAGTGAAATTTTTTACATCCAGTTTGTGCCAACTTTTGCATCTGGTCTTATGCCATTTTTTGCTTCTAATTTTGTACTTATTTTTACACCTATTTTTGTGCCAGTCTTTTTTGCCTTTTTTTACACCATTTTTTCCATCCAATTTTGCACCATATGTTGAATCTGGTTTAGTGCTAAATTTTGCATGCATTTTTGCACCATTTTTTGCATCTACTTTTGCGTTTTATTTATCTCCCTTTTTTGCATCCTCTTTTGCACCATATTTTGCATTTAATTTTGCATCATTTGTTTCATCCAATTTAGCATCATTTTTAACACCATTTTTTGCATCCAATTTTGCAACCTTTTGAGGATCTAAATTTTCATCCTATGTTGAACCATATGTTGCATCCACCTTTGCATCCCATTTTGTGTCTATTGTTACGTTCAATGTTGAGCTATTTTTTTGTCTACTTTTAAATTTGTTTTTGCACCAAGTTTTGAATGATTTGTTGCACCTCATTTTACAGCCAATGTTGCATCTCAATTTGAATCCAAATTTGAGCCATTTTTATGCCCATTTTGCACCATTTTTCTTCTTTTCTGTCCAATTTTGCATCATTGTTTATGTCCAAATTTGCATCCTTTTTGGAATCTAATTTTTCATCCTTTCTAGCTTCCAAATTTGCATCCTTTTTTCTACCACATTTTGTGTCCACATTTGCATCTCATTTTGCACCTAGATTTTAGTTTGAATTTTCATCTAGTTATGCATCATTTTTGACATCCTTGGTTTCACCCTTTTTTAGTCCCATTTTGCATCTTGTTTTGTGTCTTTTCTTACATCCTTTTTTCATCCTAATTTTACACCATTCTTTCAATACTCATTTTGGTGTCCATTTTTGCATCCTTGTTTGTGCCCAATTCGGTATCCTTTCATATGCCCTATTTTGTTCCTTTCTTTGTGTCTAGTGTTGCACCATTTTTTAATTTTACTTTAAAACCCTTTTTGTGTCATTATTTTCATCTTGTTTTGATGGCTAGTTTAACATCCAATTCTACTCCCAATTTTTCATCCATTGTTAAATCCACTTTTGGCTTCTTGTTTAGAGTTTTACTTTTATTTCCATTTATGACCCCCTCTATGGGTTCATTTTACTAAGTTCATTTACATAGTGAAATATATTAAAGTTTCTAAATATAATTTTACTGTAGAATTTAATGCACAGTTAGATGAAAATAAAACCCTCTCAGTTTATCCCAGAAACTTAGGAGAAACCAATTAAGAGAAAGGTTGTTCTAAGGCTTAGGATTCATAGTAGATCAAGATGTAGAGTATAGATTTAGAAAAAGAGAATGAATTCTTGTGAGTCCTTGCATGCATGTCTTCTTGGAGTTTTTAGTATAGCTAGGAAGTGCTCCTGGCTAGCTCCAAAGCTTGGTCCTACATATAAGAGAGAGAATAAAGCAACCTTCACAACATAATACCTTGATAATCAAAACTATCAAAGACATATAAATATTATTGAATAAATAAATACAAACCAAAATTCCATACATCCATTAGTTAAATAGAAGAAGTAAAGAATGAATAGAAACATATGGAAGGAAGAACAACTGAGCTATATGAATAAAGGAGTTGGAGGAAAGTTACAACAATCAGATGTAGTTGCAACAGCACCTCCCCCAACTCATAGCTCCAAAAATCTCCCTCTCAAAATAGATCTCAGCAGCGTGACAATACAAGAATTCCCATCATTTTTTCAATGGCAAAGCCTCCAATATATAGGAAAGTGAAGGCCATGAAGATTTCCCAAATTCCTCGTTAGTTCAATTTGGGAAAACTATTTTGGGTGAATAATGTTTCCTCATATAAAAATGGCCTTTTCCACATTTTAGATGCTTTTGTGCTTAGGACAAAGCTTCCCGATGCTTTATGGCTATTTCCTGCTTTTTTATGCTTTTATTTTTTAGGAAAAAGCTAAAGATGAGGATAAAGAGATCACATTCCACCATATGAGTTTCCTAAAGTGAACAAGAGTGTCAAATTCAAATTCTAGTTTGCTTATGTTTTAGTTTTTTTTAATATATATTTAGTTTTAGTATTTTTTTATTTTCTAAAAAAATATATTTAGTTTTTGGTATTTTTTTCTATAAGAAGAATTATATTTTTTTTTTATAAAAATGGATTTCAAACATTCCATTCATGCTAAATTTTTGATTTTATCCCAGGGCTTTAAATTACATATAAAAAAAGTAACTCAATGCCATGTGTTGTGTTGTTGACAAGGGTGTTATACATCTCTTCCTTGCTAAGTTATAGAATGTGCTTGGGTTTTCTTAATGTAATAAAACTAATTATGTTCTTCATGATATCTTGAAATGTTCATCTTGAACTAGGCTAATAAAACAATAAAGTTAAAATAGGTTTGCCTTTGTCCTTTGTAGATATTTGTCCCCATTAATCTTGATCTTAATAGATTAATTGTCTTATGGTGGCCTTGAGTGGTCACTTCCATTAGTTGCATGCTTTATAGTTTTATGTTAGTGACATTTTTTAGGCTTGATAATATATTATTTAATTTATCAAAATGTGTTATTGTCCATATTATTGTTAAATGTGTTGGTTTTTGAGCATGTTTTAGAAAAACGTTCCCAAAATGTTTATATATTGTATTTTATAATGCAATGATTCATTGCTTGATGAAATTGTTTTGGATATTTTTTTTAATGATTCATTGATTGATGAAATTGTTATGGATATTTTTTTAGTACACTAAATTGTATGTGATAAAGTCAAAACTCACCTCTTTTATAGATTTTCATTGGTCAATTTCCCTTAAGGCCATCAAGTTTACCATTTGGTCCTAGGTTAAGGAAATATAGGAGTCATGAAGTGGAATTGTCCAAGCACTTAAATCATGAGACATGTTTTTTTTAGTCACATTATACTTCCTTTCTATGTAAATTCTCAATGAAAGTAGTCTCATGGAACATGAGGGGCCTCAATAGTAAAGGAAAACAAAGACTCCTAAAAGAAAAATGGTACGCAAAGCACCCATCAATAATGTTGATATAAGAAGAAAAAATATTAAGTGAGGTTCTACCTCATATAATTAGAAAATGGGAGAGGAATTTCCAAGTTAGTGATTGATGCTTAAAGATACTTGGGTGGAATGGTTATTATTTGAAATGATAAAGACATCAAGGTTACCAATATGTTTACCTCTTTTCGCATTATGACAATACAATTTTAGTTAATTTACATCGAGGACTACTACCATGTATCCAATGTCTATTATTCCAATATCGCAAATGGAAAACGTCTATTTCTCAATTCTATTTCTAGCACAAGTAATTTATACTCCTCATCTCCATGGATTATTGGGAGTGACTTCAATATTATCAAGTGTCTCGAGGAAAAGAAAGGATGAATCGCAATGTTTAACAAGATATTTTGTAAACTATACCATTAGAGCCATAAAGTAGTCTCCATTAGAGTTGTCAAGTAATGAATCTCCAACCCACACATGTGGATCAATGAGATGTAATACATGTGCGTGTGGTGACTAACTTAATACACCACTCTAATAACTCCACAAACTTATGTATTTCACTCCGTCACATAAATTGACAGTAGTGTGACATAAGTAAACCAAGAGTAGACATGAAAGCCTTAGGAAACAAACATTCCCTACATCCTCAATTAGGTGCTTAAATGATGAAGTGAAAATGCAAGGAGAAAAGAGGAATTCATTATTTAACCATCACAAACATGTGATCAAGTGTGACTAGGAGTGTATATATTCATATATTTTCCAAAGAGGGAGTGAATACATGAGTTACCATTCATTGGCCCTTATTTTTATTTCCTTTTCATTTTCTTAAATATAGGACTTAGGGAATAAGGTTTTCATAAGTTTCGCACAACTCGTAGATATAAGATTTACATTAAGTTTCACTTCAATCTTAGAGTTTAGACTTAGATAAATCAATATAGTGCATCTTTAATGATTTTGGCTTTCACTTTTTGATTTTATTTCATCAGAAATGACAAAAGGGGAAATATTTTGCCACAAACCTATGAATACTTAATCATAAAGGCGTCATGTGATGAAAACAAATTAATGATGTTATTCTCCATGAAAATGATGGGTATTCTTGAGAAAATCTTATGCTTGCGGATGTCTCCTCTCTGGTTGAGAGGGAGTGAGGGTAGACACCATATTATCCATGTGTCATGTACTATGGC